>APFE030656424.1:15765-41447 GCA_000404065.3 Pinus taeda | reverse complement strand
AAATTTAGATTAAAATAAAATATTTGTAAAAATTTTTATCTTTAAATAAGTTATTGTTTTTGGGCATGTGGTATTGATAAGAAATGGTATTAATCCATGGTATTGTAACAATTAAAAACCTAGATCCATAACATAATAATCAAAAGTCTAGATGGCCCATGGTATTGATAAACCATGGTATTATAATTTTTTTCCCTCCTCTCCCTCTCTATCTTTCCCTTGTGGGTATTGCCATGGTAAATTTTCATGATTAAAAAACTTTTCATATTGTAAATATTATGTTTTTATCCGCTTATTAATTAAATTTATAGATCAAACTCATCTATATTAATTATTACAAATATATTGATTACAAAAAATATAATATTACAATATTATGTTATCCAATATTTATAACTACCCTCACCTAAGAAATAATGGCCAAGGGTGGGGAGAAATACTAATTAAAATGTAATATTATTAAATTTTACCTAATATTTTAGGTCACACTCACCCTAAATATTACATTCTAATCAATATTTCTCTCACTCCTAATTTTGTTGAGCACCTTCCATTATATTGATTTTACCTTCCTACATATTACAGTTTTACAAAAATCACACAACGAAAAACTTGAGCGCCATGAAATATAAATTTATCAGGTTATTATTATTATAGAAATCATAAAACATAAAACATAAATGCCATGAAATTTACCTAGTTATTATTAAGAAAATGATGAAATCTACAATTTGTATGTATGTCCCATCGGTAATATAAGCCTGTAATATAATGCCATGAAATATAAAACATAAAACATAAATGCCACGAAATTTACCGAATTATTATTATTACAGAAATCTCACGAAATGAAACCTAAATGGCACTAAATTTACCTCGTTATTATTAAGTAAATGATGAAATCTATAGTTTGTATGTATGGCCCTAGGGTAATATAAGGCTACAATATAATGTGTAAGGATAACTAAATAGGTGGACACAGTAGAGATACTTGGGTACACTCTGATCTCAGAAGAAAAAAAAAAGGTGATAGAGACCGTTTTTTTTGAAGCTTTTTGGTGTAGTCTATAATAAATGGATATAGTGAGTTAACATTGTATTATAATTTCATAAGTGAGATAGTAAAAAGTAAATAATTTTAAACATAAATCACACAACCACGCAACCAAATATAAATTAACCTTATTATTATTATTACAGAAATCACAACCTAAAACCTGAACCCCACGAAATTTACCTCATTATTATTACAGGATATGCCCAATCTAAACTTTTTGGTTTAGTGTGTGATAAATGGATATAGTGAATTAACATTGTATTATAATTGCATAACTGAGATAGTAAAAAGTAAATAGTTTTAAACAAAAATCACACAACCATGCAACGAAATATAAATTTACATTATTATTATTATTATTACGACCTCAAACTTGAACTCTACCAAATTTACCTCGTTATTATTACATGATATGCCCAATTCAATCCTTCACTTCTTTTACCTAATTTTCTTTGTTATTCAATGAATGCCTCGTTATTATTACATGATATGACCAATTGAATCCTTGGCTTCCTTTACCTAATTTTATTTGTGATTCAATGAATAAGCTAATCGATTTCTTTTTAAATTGTATATATATTGTTTTCAAATTTGAGTTTGTTAATATTAGTCAACAATTTTTATTTTTATTAAATTAAATTTTTTATTTTAAAATAACGTTACACATTATCTTCAACATATACAATATTTATTAGTAGACACATATATAGTAAAGTTACACATATGTTCAGCATATACAAAATATATTAGCTAACACATATATCTTTTTTAATGTTTCTTTCTTAATGTAACGTTACCTTACATAACAACATCTCTTTCATATTTTTTTAATTTTTTTTAATGTAACATGACAACATATCCCTTCATATTTTTTTTAAATTTTTTAATGTAACGATACATTACATGAAAACATATCCCTCATATTTTTTTAATATTTTTTAATGTAATGTTACGTTACGTGACAAATTTCTCCACATCTGGGTCCTTGGTGACCTTCGCCTTCCCTTTATGCAGAGGAATATAGTCTGGAAACTTGGTGATGGGCTCTACACCTACAACATATATATCTTTAGTACCCTCTTCAACCTCCAAATCTACAACCTTCTCAGTTTTCTTGTCCTTCTTCCGTGTTTGGGTAGCAGAATTCTTTCTAGGCGACTCTCTCACTGACATGGTCATTTCTTCTTGTCTTTCCTTGGCTTTTGGGTCTCGCACATTGGTGTAGGCTTCGGCCTAGGTTACGTCGGTGCTGTAGGCATAGTAGATGGAGCATCCATGCTCACAACTGCTAGAGCGGCTCCTTTGGAGGCAACAGTTCCTCCGGTGCTTGCCATCTCACCTGGCCCTGACATAGTGCTACAAATTAATTGTCGGGTCTCCTTGGGTATATTATCAAACACGGAGCTTGTGACCAAATCCTTGAAGAACTTACGATTCATAAGTGATGGATAGCACAACTCAAAAACTCTAATAGTGCAAGGTGTTCTCTGCTAGACTGGCACACGTAATTAATAGGAGAATTTGAAATCAAATTCCACCATTCCCCCAAAATCCGTTCATAAATGCTAATTTGGCGGTAGATATCCAAAGATTTCATCCTTAAATGCTGCCCATATGCTCCTCTTAACTATCTCCTAGTTTTCAAATCATGAACAATGAATCTAACAGTCACATTCTAGCTATGTTGCATGGTATCTCCACCCATAGTGCAGCTCCCTTCTCGTGGCTTCTGCTACTCTGACATCACCCTTTTTCGCGCAACCCTCATGTCGTGTAGTACCCAAAACTGGGCAGTGTAGTTTATAGTCCCGCACTCCCTTGTAGCTTCCTAGAGCGCTAAGATTGTCATGTCGTCATATAGTTGTTGAGACGCATCTCTTATATACGGCTTTAATCAACTTCCATTTACTTTTCCTGGGAAAGGTTCTTCATTCAGCTTCGCGAGATGAACCACTCCCTCATTTGTGATCTCATTGATGACATATTGCCCCGACCAGTCCATCTGAAACTTTCTTGGAAACTTAGCAAACTTACTATCATATAATAAAACCAAATCATTTACCTTGAAGGTGCGCAGCTTGATGTGGCGATCATGCCAAGCCTTTTCACCTTCCTTTTGGACTTGCTGATAGAATCCAGCAAAGAATCTATCTTCTTCGAGCTCTTATAGCTATGCGAGCCCCTCTTCAAAGGCACTGTGGTCTGCCATTCTTCTAAAGGTTGCTATGTATAGACTAGGCACGGTATATTCCATGGGCATGTCATCTTCTACTCCATAAACCAACCGAAAAGGTGTCTGACCTGTTAGCTTTTTGCAAGTATTCCTATATGCCCACAACACTCCTGGTATGTGTACGTCCCAATCATTCTGCTGCACGTTGTAAATATTTGTCACCATGTTCTCCAAAATATTTTTGAAAGCCTCAAATATTCCATTATCTTGAGGATGATATGGCGTACTCTTCTAATGATACACTTGGAACTCTTTTGTTAGCACATTGATCGTTTCATTGAGGAAGTGCGTACCGTGATCACTCATCACCGCTTTTGGGTGGCCAAACCTGGTTAACAAATATTCAAACAAGAACTTTGTTGTCATGGTCGCTATACAATCCTTCACCGACTGTGCTTCTGCCCATCTGGTCATATATTCGGTCACGGTGATGATATAGCATGCCCTTGTCTTCTTACTTGGAGGTTGAATCAGTCCTACAAATTCAATTGACCATTTCTAAAATGGCTACAATGTCACCTGTAGATTCAGTGGTAGCTCATCCCTGTAATCCCCAATCTTTGCAAATTTTTGCTCCGCTTTAGTACCAATATTCACTTACCTGGCTTTCAACAGCGTGGTAAGGTCTGTATTTTCTATATGTAGACCCTCAACCTCGCGGTGGCCTTCTACCTTTGGGATATTAATATTCCTTGGATCTTCATCCTGCCCCTCAGCAGTCATATTATAGCATTCCAATGCATGGTGCAGCTGGGTGCTCTAATCTGGTTGAACTAATTCCCAAGGATCCTGTGGAATTCTGAAGATCATTGCCTTAAGCTCCTACAGAGCTTCATCAATGCTTTTGAACCCATCTGCACAAATGAAGGTCATTAAGAATCCTTCCCTTAATATATCCCACTCTGTTGTTCCATGGTGGAGCTCCGTTTCTAGGTACCAATTCATAGGGATTATATCGAAAGTGTGACAGAGTAAATGCACCCATTTTGCCTATGGTTCTGTTCCATAAAATTTAGTACATTTTTCTAAAGATCACATGGATCCTTCCTCCCAACATATTTCTCAGTCCGTTGAACTTTTGGGTGACCGAATCACAACCTCATCATTCTCCTATAATCGTGCCATTCATCAAAGATGCCTTTGTGTGTACCCCACGATTGTGTCAATGTAGCGTGCAACGCCAAATCCAGTGCTTGAAATCGATCATCCTCAAGTCCTTCTCTTTCAAAGGCATGCATAAAATTATATACATTAGTTAAACCATCATAATAAGGTAAATTTCTTACCTCCAATGACACACAAAACAATGATTTGGTCATCATGTTGCAGCACAGTGTAGATACTTCACATTGCCTATTCTGCCAATGTTCCAATTCTTCATCTGAATGTGAGGTACAGGAACTTTCATGACCATATGTAATCCATCCATCGACCGTCGGATTAATCTAGTATTCATCTCACGTTGTAATTTTATATATTCGATCTAAATCATCATCACTTTCTTCGTAGTCACAGAACAGTTTAGTATAGTGTGGACCTTCTGTAGGGTCGAAATGTACTAGAACGCGAAGTGATTTCATTACAAACAACATCATCCACTTCTAGAGGTTGATGAACCCATTCATATCAATAGCGCAATCAATTCCAAGGAGTGTGGGGTGTGGATTGTTGTCATCCATGACCTTTATCACTTCAAAATATGCCAATATGCTTGCACCTTCTATATCTACAGTAACTCCTTGCAATTGTCCCATAGGGATAATCTTCTGCTCATTTTCCATCCTCAATTGAATCAGAGACCCCTGCAGCACAAGTCTGCCCATTCTCTCCTAGGTCTTCTTAGGCAACACATTCGCGTCAAAACCCAAATCCAAAAAACATTGGTCCATCTCATAGTCTCTTATTTGTGTGATAAGCCTCATCTCGCACCCCATTCTCACCTGATGCTTACCAATATTTCTAACTATTCAGTGTCCATCAAGAGCATTATCTTTATTGGCACACTTGTTTATCAACTCCTGTAACCCTTTCATAGGCTTGCTATCATGCAGTAGTTTCATACAAGTTCCCAAGAATGTGGTAAGCATAGAGGGGTCAACCTCTTTAGGCGTGTCAGTTTCTCGCAGTTTGTTCTGAATTCCTAAGGTAGATGCCTAAGCGATGCTTTTCTTTGCCTCCATAAATGTCTCCTTCACATGCTCCAGATCAAAACCAATCTCCTTTTTCGGGGACTTGTGGACCCATCTACCCTCTTCAGGTTGTTTTCCTTTATCATCATTAGTCCTGATCCCACTGCGTAGCATGATATTCACATTTGGATCCTCCTCGCGGGGCTCAGCCTTCATCATTTGTGAGTACTGGGTAGGGTGCTGAGGCTACGCCTTATTCTCCTGCATCATGTCTATCAGCACATGGCATTCTTCTATTGTGTGGTCAAATTGAGTGCAATATTGACATGAAGGTCATGTATGACTTGTAAACTCTCACGCATAGTGCCTTGGTGTCCCGCAATTATACAAAATGACCTATCTGTGACCTCTACCAGGTCCTCCTCCTCCTCCTCAGCCTCATTCGCACCCTTTATATCCTCCACAGGCTCGTCCAGTGCCTTGATCTGAAGGCCAAGTTTATTCTTTCATTCAATACATAGGCATCCTTTCCATCATTAATTCATAGCTTCAGCAGTTGCCTCAACATGGCCCATCGATTTACAGAAATCAAATAATAATTCTTGTGGTGTCTGCACAAACTTTTTCAGCAAGTGATAATTAGTTATTACATGTTTTCTTGTCATCTGACAAATAGCACACCATAGTGTAGGTCCTGCACTTGCTCCTACTGGAGCATCTCGCCTCAGGGGCATTCATCCTCCCCCTATAATGCAATTCATGAAGACAAGGCAATGATATTTATCATGCCCCTAACTTCAAGAGTTGAGGCACCAAAATTCTTCGCACACCTCTAGCCTGGCCTCTTTTTATCTTTTCAAGCTATCCAATTCCAAGCAAAGGTTTTGCAACTCCATGTGAATTTGTTGAACTCCCAAAGAAGCATCCTAAATAGGTGTTTCATTCAATCTCATTGCAATTTCTAGAGCTTCCACCTGAGTCCCTATCTGTTGTTGCAATAAAGTAATCCTTAGGTGGGGCAAGAACAAGGCTATAAACCATTCATGGTGCTAACTATTAGTGAGATTCATATTAGCTTCGTATATCACACACTTCAATCTTTGATCTAATTCCCAGGGCATTTCACCGACCCTAATCATGATTTCCTTGAATTTAATTACTCATTGCGAGTCAGACTTAGGCTTACTGAATTCTTTTTTCAGAGCAGTCTGAGTGTTTGCTAATGATGCAAGTAGGTTATTTGTGTAGTACTTAATGTACCGTGTGAGTGTGTGATCCTGCATGGTGGTAACCAACTATTCCTTCTTTATATTAGCATTTGTAATTTGTTGTGTTGTCCACACAACCTTTGTAACAAACCAAAAATGATATCCATCCTCACTTCTTAGGCCCTTGAAGACTGGCAACTTCATCATATTCGACATGTTGAATGATGGTGGTGGTGTTGGTGTAGTGGGCGAAGGTGTGTGTTTTGGAGGTGAAGGTGGAGGTGGAGTGGATGGATGATGTGTCCTTGAAAAACCCTACCTTATCAATTGGGCAGTGCCTCACAGTGAGGCTTGTATCGCTCCTTCATTGCCACTTGAAGGAGGTCCAATCAACGAACTATATTTAGGCCCTGCCTTTTCTTGGTTTCTAAAGCTTTGTCCACTTCCCATAGATCCAAACATCAAGGTAATGGAATAACCCTCTTTTCGCACAAGAGCATCTTAATCCAGGTATTCAAAGATCTTAAATACTTACCTCACGGTCCCTTGAAGAAGCGTCGCTCTGCTTCGCTGTAACTAAATGACGTATCAACTGCGAACTATATCACAAATCCTCCTATGACGCGATCAAGCCAGTGATTAACAATGTGCATGATCTTATCCTAAGAATCTTCCAATCTCTACGTTAATTTTTGGGTCCACACTATCGAACTGTCAAGCTTCCACCTTCCTTGGACATCTTCCAATTTAGCTATCCACTCGTACAACTTGATCGCGAAGGTGCAGAAGAAACTTGCATGTATCTTAGTATACAAATATCTATTGAACCATTTTTCTTTTGATAGGCACAATTTCCTTTTCTCTTGTGCTGCGAATTCGCATATCTTCCTATCCAACCACCTCTCAATTTCCTTCTTGGTTAGATTCCAGTGATGTGACATCATACATCTCTTTATGCAGATCCCAGTCTCAGCAATGGAACCATTTGTTGGCTTAGTGGGTCCTGACCCAGGTTTAGAGTTAGTTTCACCAAACAAAACCCTACACTACTAGCACCAAACAAAACCCTACACCGTTGGCCCTTTCGGCATCAACCTGTGTAGCAAAGACTAAAGTCTCACCCGAAGTAGTATGGGGGAATGTTGGAACCAAGTTTATGCATCCAGAGATCAATGTGATGTCATTTTATGCCCCATATCTTCCTTCACACATAACTCTAAGCCCTTAAGGCTTGGTATTATATCTTCCTTTGTTGACCCTGAATAGATGAATTAGCTACTTACGTGCACCCTAGATGGTCCTCAGCCCAGTATTTACTCAATTCTACTAAAGTTCTTGATAAACATAACATAAAGTATTATTATCTTCGCGTAATCACTTAATATTCTTTGCATTCAATTAGTTGGCTATATCCAGTAAATTTGTGCAACAATACATTATTATTTCATAAAGACATCAATTCACCATAGCATATATCACATTCATACATAACAGAAGTAAAACACATATATTTCTGCACTCAGCTGCAGGGCTCCATGCACTCAGCTGCAGGGCTCCATGCACTCAACTGTGGACACTACTCTAGGCCTCTGCACACTCAGCTACAGAGACTTTGCCCCCTCTAAGACTTACTCTTTTGTGATAGACTCCTTCCATCATACCCATAGACAAAGACATCTCTCTCTTTATTTTCTTCCTTAGAATCTCTAAGACACACCTATTTATACAATCCCATGGTTCGTGGACCATGGGTAGATCTCAAAATATGACTCAAGTTTACATAAGCAAGGGTAAAAACCCTTTTTGACTCTTGACTAGCTATGCGTCTGTATCCACAATTTGTGGAGACTTTACATCTTTTTACATTAAAATTTGGGATTTTGCCCCAAAACTGACCCAAGGGACCCCATCTCAACACTTTTTCCTCTAGCCATACGTTCACTAATGTATTTCTTCAAAACAATAAGGAAGTCCATGAGCATCCCATAATTTTTTTCAGCCAGGTGTTGTGGGACGTTGAACTAAAATATGATGTATTGGAAAAACAAGCATATTATCTAGTCAAAGCACTGCAGGCTTTCAAATTAAATGTGTTACATTTGAGCATTATGGCTTATGTCACAACAATAGTTTTGAAGGAAATCCTATTGCAGGGAGACAACGAGGGTAAAAGGGGTAAGTGGATTGCAAGAATCCAGGAGTATGACATGGCGGTAAGACCCACAAAGATCATCAAGTGATAAGGATTGGATAAAATCCTATCAAATTCAAATTTTTAGGGATTGGGGATAAATCTATTAGCAAAAGAGGGTGAAGAGGGGACACAACCCATGATCTAGACTGTTGTCCAAAAGATTAATATCAAATATGAATCTCCGACCTAGTACCAAAATATCATCCACTATTTACTATTTCTAAGATGCCCATAAAAGGTGGAGAGATCCAAGTACAGAGCATTAAGGGCTCAAGCCCAACATTTTATTATATCTGTTACGTTCCTATAATAATAGGGATCATAATTTTGAATTGACTATGTTAAGTCTTGTAATATTGTACATACTTTTGGTTTCTGCAAATGTTTTCCATATTAAAAAATTAAAAAAAGAGCGTATGTCCTAAAATAAATATCAAAGGACAAAAAGAATAAGAAAATATCAAAAAAGTGAAAAATATGAACCCCAAATAGAAACAGATCAGGAAAGTGTGCAAATTCAAGTACCACTACTTTTACTTTTATGTGCAAAATAATGGTTGTGTGTAGCTTGTCATAAATGCCACAACCCATGATAGTCAAGTAGCTTAATCTTGACTAATTCATGCTTTAAATTTCATGTGTATAGATAGAGAATAAAGATCTAGCCAAACTATTTAACCTTGGAAGATCAATAGTTAGGTAGAGAAATAAAAATGTGCTCATAAGCTCAATATGAGCCATTGAAAGTTATAAGTTTAGAATTATAGAGTTTACTTGTCAAAAGAAAAGGAAAGAAAAGGTATGCTAGCCTAAATGCACCCAATAAAATGAGGAAATTTTTTTAGGATAAGTAAAGGGTATATAGAAGAAAGGTTGCAAATGTACAAGGTTATTAAATCATAAGCACATTTATCAAGCTTAATCCTATGTTTCAATGTGTAGGAACATTTATGAGAGTGAAAAGATGATCACAAGCTTACTTGATTAACTTCCCCTCATTTCATTTCATTTCACCCCCACTACATGTTTACTAATTTCCCCATTATCCCACCATTTTTTATGAGAGTACCCTTTTCCCTTCATTTTGACCCTTACCCCTTGGTTTCACACATTTCCCTAGTAAATTACCCTCCAAAGGTCATCCCCCTACCCAAGACCCCTTTCCCCTAGTGTCAAACCCACTTCCCATTGAAAAAATCACCTTCCTCCTTATTAATTTCCCTTTTCCCTTTCAAAACCCACAAAAAATCCCTTATCCTAAGTTTTTATACCCCCGTATTATTTAATTAACTTCTTGATTTATGTTTCCCCAACAACCCTTTTTAAGCCACCAACCCTTGGTGCAGTTAACAAACCTCGCCACTTTGAACACTGGTCCTACTCCATAAACCTGCTCATTATATTTAATCCCCACCTTATTCATTAATTAATTACAAATTAGTTGTAATTAATCCCCCGAGCCCCACAAATGTTTAGCCCAATTTCCCTCCGTGCAGCTTCACCGCATGACAACTGTTAGATCTATCACCTCTAGATCTAATGGAGTGCATCCATATCATGTTGATTCCCTTTCTGACCTTTACCAACTTGAGAGCACACGAGATTTGCGGTTTTTCTTGAGCCTTTTTGGCTACGTGGAAACTCCAGGAGAAATCTCGTGCTCTCAAGGAAATACTGCCCGCCTGTCAAAAGTGGTGCGATATGCAATAAAACTGCCTCCCCACATAGGATGAAACCACCCACTATTCACTCTTTAATCTCGTGCCCAAAATATAACCGTTGTTAGTTAAAAGCCAAAAAAAAAACCCTTTTACCCTTTTCACTGTTATTTCACTGCAAACACCTCTACAGACATACTCTAAACCCCGAAGCTCAACTCAACCGTTTTTTACCCATTTATAGCCTGAAGACCCTGCAGACTCCAAATTGAAGCAACACACAAAAAAATTGAATGATTTACTATGAAGATCAAAAGTAAAATAGGTAAAAGAGAAATCAAGGTAAACAGTGAATACAAAGCAGTGAAAATAAAACAGTAGATCAGCCAAGTCAAAGAGTATCAGATCAAAGAATATTAGTCAAAAGGAAGAGTAATAGGACAACCAGCATAGAGCAACAACCAAGGAGAGAAAGAAACATATTATCAAAGAACAACAAACAAAAAATCAGTAAAAGAAGGGACAACTAGCCCTTTAGTCTCCTAGGTGTCTCTATCTTCTTGCATGAAGATATTTTATCTTCCTTGAATAAATGCTAAAATAGTTTAGGATATTTTGTAATAATTTTTGTATAAATACTTCATAATTTGAAGTATAGAAGGGGGATTTTTGAATATTGTTATACCTGACTAATCTACTACCTAAGGGTTATTGTACCAATTTCCAGTTGACAGACAGGACAAGTTATAAAGAAGCTTCTCTACATGATTCATGTGTTGAGCTATCTCAGTGAAGTACAAATGTAATCTTGTTTATGTTCTTTTTATAAGTGTTTCATAAACTTAAATGTTATCCAAATTTGAATGAATTAAACTGGAAATATAACTCAGAAATCATTTAAGTACACTCTGTTTTGCACAGTTGATCATTTATATGTTTTCCTCTGATACCCGGATTTGATAACCCTTAATTGCTCTCCCATCTCGATTCACCTCTTGCATTTCTCTTCATAATCCGGTTTAAGGAATCCTTAACTGCTCTTTGATTCCAATTGGAAATCATTTCACCATCCAGCCTTTGATATCTGATATTGCTTACCTATCTTGCCTTGTAACATTTTCTTTATGGCTTGTTGTTGTTTTGTTTTCAAAACATGATTGATTCCATAGCCCAATGGAAAATAGACATTCATCTATCCATCTAAATAAGTGATTACACCACCAAATCAAATCAAAACCAATCAAGCTTACATAACTAGCATAAAATCAATTAACTCATCAAAGTTAAATCATTAAGAGAGAGCCCTCTCTAAGCATTAGCAAGGCTAGATCTTGATCTCAAAAGTAGGTTTGTGATTACCACAGTAATTTTCTTTTTTAGCCTTGAGAAAAATTACGGAGTGATAACATAGAGGCAACCATACTGGGGACATTTACTTTAGAAAGGTTGTACAAAGATTAGATCTGATATATGATGGTGGACAGTGATCAGACACACAAAGGTTAAAATCATCTACCTGGCGAATCCAACTCCAAATTAATTTCACAATCAAGACTCCGCTGGAGGAATGAACCTGAAAGAACAATATGGGAAGAACAGGCTTCTAACTTGGATTGTTATCCAAGACATCATATTCTTTCTCATCAAGAAGATTTTTCAATGTATATTGTATTTTAGTGAAGATCTTAGATTAATTTTTTATTATTTTCCTTGGAAGATTGTAAACATAATTTCTCCTTATCCATTTGAGGAACTTCCTTCTAAATCTTATGATGATCATTTTCTGATTCAGAAGCATCAAACAATCAAGACTAATCTTACAATCCCTGTACATATTCTTGTACCTTGTAAATTTCCTGATAGATATAAGCCCCTCATGTTACCTCCTATACTCCATGATTTTCGTAATAACTATTACAAATATCTCCCCAATTTTGATGGAGAGAATGGTATGAATGCCCAAAAACATATTCAAGGTTTTGATAATTATCTGGACCTATTTGAGATTAATGAAGATGATGTTATTATCAGGATTTTTTCTCTTTCTTTGCAAAGTAAAGAAAATAGCTGGTTCAAGAACCTACCTATTGCAAGCATCTCAAATTTCCAACAGTTCGTCAAATTTTTCCTTGATAGATGGATAATCAAAGTCAATCTTTTTGTGATCATAGAAGAATATAATCAGTTGAAAAGAAAACCAAATGAAACAATACAACAATTTTCTAACAGATTTAATCAAATCTATTATTCAATGCCATCAAATATAAGACCTCCTCCTGATTCAGCTCTCTTGCATTATCCAAAAGCATTTGATCTAGAAATAGAATTTCAGCTAAGAGAAAGAAACCCAACAACTCTTGAATAGATGCAGAACATTGCAGTAGATGTAGAAGTTAATCTGCAAATTAGAAAAGAAAATTTAAAAGTAGAAGTAGAGAATAACAACATTGCAGACATAAAACTTGACATTTTGGTAAGAAAAATAGAGGAAATTATACAGAAGATCACCATGAAAGATAAGTTTTTTGTCCAAGATCACTGTGACACATTTATTTCACAAAAAGAAGAGGTTGATAGCTATGAAAAAATTCTTGCTAATTCCAACTACCATAGATCAAAAAATGTGGAATAAGAATCTACTGATTTAATGTGTATGTTTGATGACATTCCTTCTTTTAATGATTTTCCTAAGCATGATCAGTGTGATTATAATTATGTTCTTTGAACTCAAGCTAGCTTTACAGAGCAATCAGAAACTAGTTTGGAGGATGAGGAAATTCAGTTTCAGAAAACTAAATATAGTGATCAGCCTATACATATGAGATATGGGAATGAGAAAGGAAGTGCATAAAATGTGGAAATAAGTGAAGGTTCTTTGCCTCTTTGTTTAGCTTCATTTCAGTTCATCAGGGAAAACTTTACAACAATAAAAAATCAGTAGTCTTTATGTATTGATTTTGACAACAAAGAAGACAATGAAAATTTTAATAAGGATTCTTCGATTTCACAATTACATTTATCAAATTTCATTGAAACACCTGATCAAATGATACAAGAAAGTTTGATACCACTATGTTTTGAATCATTTCAATTTTTAAAGGAAATGTGGTATAACATCTCTAAAGAAAAGGATGAGCATCTTGTTGAAATCTACGAAGTCCCATGGAATCCTATATGAAATAGGTTGCAACAATCCTTTTAAGTCTTTTGTGATCCAATGGTTGATATGTTGGCTAATCAATACAATCAAAAATTTTCTTCTTTAACTAACTATGAGATTCAGGATCAAGATGATAAAGTTTTCATCAATCAAACATTTCAACTAGTAGAAATATCATGACAAAGCTCGTCTGAAAATCTGCAAGGGGATAAAGATAAAAATGAAATTTTAGGTTCATGTCATGGAGGCCATCCAAAACAATTGTATAGTTTCTTAAATCAGTTGAACAATAGTGTATACACTTTGGAAGATCCTTTTGCACAATTTTTGGAGTCATCAAAGGAGATAAAGTATTTCCTTATCTTCTCATTTGCTGACAAGGTTATATTGGGTTGTAGAACTTCAGTTTTAATCACAAACAAGCACAAGCAACAAAATCCACCAATATATATGATGTTTGAATGGTTGCATTGGTTGTTTCATTTTACCTAACTAGTAGTTCGACAACTGATTAGAGTAAGTGGGTAGGATTTCAGTTTGATTAAATTCAGTTTTTCAGCAGCAAGTTTATTTCAGATCAGATTTCAGTACAGCATGTGTCAGATTTTAGTTTGCAGAAAAGGTTAAGATTTTAGTTCAAGATTTTCAGTCAAAGAGATTATATAACAAAGTAGTTGCAGGCTTCGGATCGGGCCAATGGATCAAGCCACTAGTCGATGATGTTCTTGACATCTCACAAGGATATGCCATCCCCAAGTGGAGCCGTTGTTAGGTTCCTATAATAATAGGGATCATAATTTTGAATTGACTATGTTAAGTCTTGTAATATTGTACATACTTTTGCTTTCTGAAAAAAAAATTCCATATTAAAAAATTAAAAAATATATATATAAAGAGGGTATGTCATAAAAGAAATATGAAAGGACAAAAGGAATAAGAAAAGATAAAAAAAGTGAAAAATATGAACCCTAAACAAAAACAGATCATGAAAGTGTGCAAATTCAAGTGCCACTACTTTTACTTTTATGTGCAAAATAATGGTTGTGTGCAACTTGTCATAAATGCCACAGCCATGATAGTCAAATAGCTTAATATTGACTAATTCATGCTTTAAATTTCATGTTTATAGATAGAGAATAAATATATGGCCAAACTATTTAACCTTAAGAGATCAGTAGTTAGGTAGAGAAATAAAAATGTGCTCATAAGCTTAATCTGAGCCATTGGAAGTTATAAGGTTAGAATTAGATAGTTTACTTGTCAAAAGAAAAGGAAAGAAAGGTCTGCTAGCCTAAATTCACCCAAAAAAATGAAGAAAAAATGTTAGGATAAGTAAAGGGTAGGTAGAAGAAAGGTTGCAGATTTACAAGGTTGTTAAATCATAAGCACATTTATCAGGCTTAATCCTATGCTTCAATGTGCAGAAACATTTATGAGAGTGAAAAGATGTTCACAATCTTACTTGATTAACTTCCCCTCATTTCATTTCACCCCCCACTACTTGTTTACTAATTTCCCCATTATCCCATCATTTTCTATGAAACTACCCTTTTCCCTTTAGTGTCTCACTAAGAGGTCTTTTTACAAGCGATATTAATCCCTACTTTAGTTGTCAACCTAAGGTAAGTCTTTCTATTTCAAGAGTGGAAACACAGTATGTGCAGTGAAGCTAGAGGTTATCTAATGATGAATCATTGCAATCATTAAAGACCAATTCTTCAATTTAATTCACACAACTTCGCAAAGAACTATTTATGAAAGGAATGCTCGCAACACCCTATGTAATTCTATACAACTTGTTCCCAAACCAATTGGAACTGAATGCAAATGAGAATTACACTGAGAATTATTCAAATAAGCTTGAGAGTAATCACACTTAATCAAGTAAAGTAACTCTGATTATCAAACAACAATGCCAGTTTATAACAACCCAAATCAATCTGCATTACTCAATTGAACAACAATAATAAATGAACAACAATCAATAATCAGTAATTGAATAGGATTCAGTAAGTGAACAACAACAGCTATAAAATATTCCTAAATGGTAAACATTTTATATTGCAATCCATAGAAGTTACTCAGTCTTGTCTCTCAAGATCTATGATATCATCTATTCAATTTGAACAACAATCAAACACGCATTCAGTCATTCTAATCAAGGTGCTTACTTAAGTCTATCTCATAGTTTCAATATAAATCTAAGTGAACAATGTATAAATCAATGTCACAAATATTTAAGATAAATAAAAGAACTAAACATTAAATCAATTACAAATACTTAATATAAATTATAACACAAAGGAGCAGTGGAACTTCTTGTGACTGGGCTCAGAGCCACCAGAAGCCTATGCTTAATAAAAACTCAAAATACAGAAATGTATCAAGCGAAACCTTCTTTCATTATCTTCAAAGTAACAGTTGATAGAGTCACTGAATTAACAACGTTTTTGCTTCAAAAAGAATAATTACACATTAAAAGTCTGAACTGGTATCTAGTTGCCTTTCAACCTTATATAACATAAAAGAGAAACTTGGATAGAAGTGAATCCTCAGGATTTCCTAATCCTGAGGATTTCACAATATAAAATCTAATCATATGATAAAACAAGAGTATCCAAGTTGATCTTCCACTTCCTTATCTGCCCCAGACGCTATGGATTTTCCCCTTTATGGCCTCATGATGTCCTGCAAATTGAACAACTTTTGCCCAATCACATCTCTACATACAAATATAGCAAAGAATCATTTTTTTTTACTAAATTTGCCTATTCTATCACCAAATAGTTTCTTCCAACTTTGACTGATATTTTCCTCATTTTATTCTATAAATGGAGATAATATTATAAGGATGAATGACAAATGAAGCATTAAATGAAGAGAAATCATACCTCTTTCCCGTCCCAACATACTCCCCAGCTTACCTTGTTGCATGTCCTTGTGCAAGAGTATAGTTCAAATGAAACTGCGTGAGGGAATAAGGAGGATATACTTCTTCCATGTAATTGCTAAAACCATTCTTTTGCTTGAGGACAACGAAAGCCTAGGTTACCTCATGATCTTTTAAGTTATAATCACTACGGTATTGATCAGGAGGGTACCATATGATTGGGGTTCTATAGCAGCATCCTATCCAGTCTAGTCCCATTGTTAAAATCATATTGCTATATTTGAAAAAATAGGAAGAGGCGGCTTGGAAGTTATAGTATCCAAACGGCTCTCGTCCCCTCATAGTGTTACAAGAAACTTCCCATCTTTTCTTTGATGCAGCCAAGGCTTCTTCTTTAATATCCTAGAAGTATTCCTTTCTGGCCTAAATGATAGTAGTAAGGATTGGCCCCAATTTGCCTACGACATTGTTTTTCTTCATAAACTACTTATGTCGTATAGATAGGAATAGTGGCTTTGTAGGTTCTCCTCTGACCCATAGGTCAATGCCATACTCACGCTTTTTGAATGTGTTGTAAGCCTTGGCCCATTTTATTTGATTAGCAACAAAGGAAAGGAATGCCTAAAATTGAATTTCCCCTATGAAAGGGGTAGGGTGGCTATCCTTGTCATCCTTTAAAACAAAATTGTGCATATAGAGCTCACAAAGGAGGCACTAAACCTTCTCATCGTGTTCTCTGAAACACTTAATAAAATCAAGAGTGGTTTTAATTTCTGCTAGTTTACCATCCTTAATGGCCTTAACTTTTAAGAGGATATATCTCTTCATAAGAAATAAAGCATAATTAGTGGTGGGAGCTTGACAAGATAGAGTGTTTTAATAGAGAGAATATACAATCTCCATTTGTTCTCTGGTTTCCTGCAATTGAACCTCTAAATTTTCAGCCTTCTTTTTCTCAGCCTTGTATTGAGCAAAAGTCTCATCTTCTATCCTGGTAAGTGCTCGTACTTCTTCTTTAGCCCTTGGTGTTCATGAAAAGGGACCACCTCTTCCTTGTGTTGAGGTAGCTCTTGGTGAACTATTAAAAGCTCATTCTCTAGTTTTCTAATAACGACTTCTCTAACTAAGGGGGTGTAAAGAGGTGTTTCATCTGTTTGGACTTTTGCATCTTGGGTCTTCTCAGGGTTAGTCTGCATAGCAGCTTTAGCTGCTTCTGGAATTACAACTTAAACATTTTCTTCAATATCGGTCCTGACAACAGTGTCCGCAGTGGGGTAGGCCGTTTGAGTTCCCTGTGAAAAGATACAAGGCCCTCGGTTTGTATGACAATATCTTCTTTGATAGCTGGCTCGGTTTGGGTTTCTTTTGGGAAACCCTTAAGAAACTTTGTTTGAGTCTCAACATCCTTCATAGAACATTGTTCTATTTGTGTCCCTGCATTCTCCATTTCTACTTTCAATTTTCTCGTTATGGTTTCTTCTTTTAGCAAGTATTTTAACTGTCTATTTACCTGCTTATGTTTTCTATATTTGCTGAGCACCTTTTTAAGATTAGCTTTGTAGGGCTCTTTTACTCTAGGGCTTCCATCTGGGGCTACATTACCTTTTACTACTTGTATAGGTTGAATTATGTTATCATCAGGAATGTTCCCAATTGGAACTATTTTTTCTGACGGGATTTCTCCTTCCAACCCATAATTATTAGTCATTTCATGTTCAGGAGATCCCAATGCAATGGTATCTTCCTAACAATCATCATTCTTGTGGTCTTCTTCTTGGTAGGCCTTGTTCACAAGGGAATTTGAAAAGGGAATATCACTTGGTTGATTGGAATCCTTCAAGTTTTCACCTTCAGGGTTTCTTTCTACTGGGGGGTCCACTGAACCGGTGCCTATAGCTTGAGTTTCCTTTCTGCTAGTTGTTTCGTCATGTTCCTCAACTTCGAGGAGTGTTTCCATATCAAGAATTAACTCTCTCTTCTCCTCCATGGCATCAGTGCATGGCTAGGCTTGTGCATGACTGGAATTTTCAGCAGGGACTGACCGATCAAGGGTATAGTTTTGTTCTTCAGTGTTCCCTGGTTGTTCCCTACCTTTGGTAAACATTCCCATCTTCCCAAAACCCTTGCCACTTCCTCCTCATAGTCTTGCAAAGGAGGGTCTTTGGGACTAAGAGGAGGTGTGCGGGATGGTCGAGCTTTGTTATAGACATTTTTGGGCACTTCAACCCCGATCATAAATGTCCATAAATTGAGGGCTCCTAAGTCCCTAAAGGTGTTGCTTCACTACCTAAAGGAACAAGGTCAGCTGATTACATCATCTCCCAGAAGTTCTCCACTGAAAACTGCTCATAAATTGTCAAAACTGGACCATACTGAAAGCTCAGTGTAGAGGGTGTGATGCATATCACCTTCCCAGTGTACAAGGTACGATGCATACTGAATTGCTCCTTTGTAGGGTGCGATGGTCGGGAATGGAAAAATGGCAGGGACAAAATGCGAGGTGGAAGATCATGGAATCTTCCAGAAGCTTCCCCTCTGACACTTGCCCCTCTATTTTCGACCAGGGATGAGTAAGAGATCATCATTCTCCAAGTGGAAGCAGGAACTATCAGAGAGAGGACACTAATCAAGATCCCAGAAGATGACTCACCTCTCTGTAATCATCTATATATGGATCCCTCATCACAGAGATCCAGGGGCTGGAATTTTGTATCTTATAGAGAAGTGTTGTTGGTTTTCTGGTGTACATTCATAGTGTTGGGTGATCTAATCTTTGCTTGAGGTGAAGAAGGGCTTCTTAGCTGGAGGATGATGCTAGGTCAGAAAATATGGTTGTAATCCTCTTGGTACTTTTCATCTTAATAATGCTATTCTCATTTTCTTCCATATTCTTGTATACTTGTTTATATATGCATTTATATGGTTAATGCACATCTGATCCTGTGTTATTTATGAATATAGATCTTAGTTTCTTTGATAGTAGTATGTTTCTGTGATTCGACAGGTTCCTTTTGAAGCTGGGCAGACTAAGAAGAAGCGGCGAATCTCTATCAAGAAGGAGAGGAAATCGAGTACAAGACTAAGGTTGGTATTCTTGGTTCTCCTCTTGTCTATTTTCATGAAAGAAAACAATAGTAGAATTTACTTGTTTGTTTCTAAGATAGGCACCCATCTTAGTGGGAATAGCAGCATCCAAGTGGACACTATTCCCAGTAACAAAATGGCGACTCCACTGGGGAGTGACTGGATTATTCGTTAGCCTATCTATTCTTGTTTCTTTTATAAACTTACAGACGGAGCCTGAAGTCAAGCCAGCTATCCTTTGAACTGCATTTTTTATACAAATGCAAAGTAGATCAATGCTGCTTCCGTCTATCTCTGGGTTTAGTTTATGAATTAAACAATAGATCTGCAAGCAATCTAATTTCCCTAAGTGGTGGCTCTAGTAACCTTTTTAGATCACCCCTGTGTTTTACATACACTGAACATTACTTACTCAGCCTAAATACCTGAACTGAATTGCAAGCTGTGAGTGAAAACCTGTTTAAAGTCTCGCACTGGTACCATCGCACCCTGCCTTCAAGGCAGTCTGTATGCATCGCACTTCCCGAGTGCAGTAGGTGCGTTGCATACTAGTTTCATTGTGTAACAGCTATGATGGTCAAAGAGGGTTAGCTTTACCCTCAGAATGTGGTTTTTTCTCACTGTTTTCAGTCCTATTCAGGAGTTTTTTTGTCTGTAGTCAGTGTACTTCTATGAAAACTCCCTTCTCTTACATTATTCCACCTCCTTAGTGCAAAGAACTGTAAGTGTTTTTATGTATTGTGCGTCATTTTCAGTTCTCTTTTGCAAAAAAGTAGCATAGTCGAACTGTCGTCTCTAGATCTGAAAGTGTCATAGCTGTCGTTTTCAGTTTTGGAAAACAATCCCATTGTTCTTGATAGTCGATTATACAGTTATTATTGCATAGGATTGAGTTAGTAGTTTTAAAGTGTCGAAAAGCAATTTTCATTTCAAATCACAAAGTGTCTCTCTTGCTTTCACTTCATTTTGAAAAAGAATTTTGTTGAGTACTGTCGCTTTAAAAGTAATTCAGATTTTCACATAGCTTTCTTAACATCATTCATACATCAAGAAGGCTGAAAACAAATCATGCATGTGCATTTGCATTTCGACAGTTTGGTTTGATTTAGGACTGCGCATTTAGCGTGTGCTCTGTGCTCTTTGCAGAAAGATTCTTAACTTTCTTTCCTTAGTAGCTAGGATTTTCATTGTCGAAAGAAGATATAAACATTCGTTTATCATCTTAGACTACATTTTAGGAATTATATACACATCACATGGTGAACCTGAAAGGAAAATTGTTAAGCAAGATCAACATAAAATATATTTAATGAATCTAACAATGCTTTGGAACTTAATGCACAACATCTAGAGGTCTAGGCTAGAGACGTATTCTGGCGTCGTAAAACCTGGTAACTGTTGTTTTCAGTGTTGGTTGGGTGATTCCTCCACTCTGAGATGGCAAGTGCCAGTACCGACTTGTGCTCCCATGTACCGTTGAGTATATATTGGGAGACCACAATAGGCTGCATCCTTTATCCTTAAGAAGCCGTGTCTGCAACCCTATCGATCACAATGCACTGAACACAGCATTCAGGAAGATTAACTGTCGTACCGTAAAAAGTATTATGTAGTTTTGCAATTGGTTTGGTAATCCTCTCTGCCTAGATCTCCATAGAAGTCCATTTTGCTCCTTTTCAGACTCCTTAAAGGAAAAGTTCCTCTGAGCACTCGTCACTTCAGGCTCAATAAAAATCAAAGGCGACTAGAGTCATCTTTTGTTTTTTCTCGACTCTTTAAAATTGAAAAAACAAGTTGTGTCAAAGCGTCTAAAATTTATTTTAATCGAAATAACATCACAAATTCCCCCGTTGGTCTTCAGGTTAAGAAAATGGAGTCTACCAACCAAGGATTTCCCCTTGGAGGAAATCCTAATCCCTTCTCCTCTTAGGGAGATGTTGGTGCACCCCATATGGCCACTTTGTCACTTCCAAGGTTGACAATTGGTTTGCCTATCTAGCTCTTCTCTACCTCTGTCTTTCAGAATCCCATAATTCCTGAATAGTCAAATCAGCAACTAGATGACACTAGAGTTGCCTCCCAACCTTCTACTTCGTTTGCTTCTCCCTCTCCTCCTTCCTCTTTGCTTGATAAAGCCGATAAAGCTAAAAATCAAGTAACTGAGAAGAAGAAGAAGCAGAAAGAGAAAAAGGAAAAGAGGAAAAAGGAACCAAAATCGAAAGGGGGAAACCAAGCGTCATCTAGTGTAAATCATCACACTGCACTGTCAAAACCTAAATCTCCTTGTGTCATTTGCAATGGAGACCACTATCACCGAGATTTTCCCTGCATCCCTCGAATCTTATGGGACTGGTCTCCTCGTTTGCACAATCTGGTGGCATCAACCTTTGACGATCATGTTGAATGCACACCATCAACCAGTGAAATTGAAGCACATGGACAGGAAAGAAATCCCAAATTTCCTTGTAAGTTGTTTGAAGGCAATCACGCCGTCCACTGTTGTCCCTTCCTTGACAAGGCTAAAAGATTTTTGGATGATCGTCCAGTTTCACTGCTATGACTTCCTCCTGGATATAAAAAACTCTTGCCAAGTCCTCCATCAGTTGAAAATCTGGCTGGCCCATCATTGTGGTTGGCCGAAGTGTCTATCATTGAAAATCAACCCTCTGAATCCATACCAAACGAAAGTCAAAAGGTCGAGACAGTGGTTGACTCAGTCTTGCTTTCACAATGTTCATCTTCGAATGATACCATCACTGAAGAGAAAGAGAATGACACCGTTCAAATTCTTTTCATCAGCACAGACTCCGATGAACTTGGGGGCAGTCCTCCAATTCCTTTATCGTAGGAAGGAAGTTCATCAGAGTCATATCCAGCCGTCTATTTGGTCCCACCACCAAGCAACCTAGTCGTTTCCTTCGACTGAATCTACTAGGCAGACCCCGTTTACCAGCTAGTGTACCATTCAGAATCATTGTACAAGCTTACAGAATGGTTATGGTTGGTACCATCATCGATGAAGGGGCTTCTGTGAGTATCCTTTCCTCAACTGCTTGGAAAGCGCTTGGTTCGCCATTGCTTTTGCCTGAAATGAGAAAATCTAACAGGCTTCGACAAAGGAACCAGTCGACCTTTAGGGATCCTTCCAAATGTGCCCATTACTTTGAGAAGGAAAACTGTTCACATGAATGTAATGGTAGTTTAAGGACCATTATATTATAATCTACTCCTTGGACGCGACTATATTTATTGCATGGGAGCCATCGGCTCCTCACTCTTTAGAGTAATGTGTTTTCTGCACGAAAGAAGAATGATCAAGCTCATAGAGAAAATGTCATTCCCCGGTTCACACATTGAAAATAGTCAAATGCCATCCCTAAATGGTCTCTTCATGCAAGGAATGTCTCATCGATCTCCAGTCCATCCACCTGATGAGCACGAGTGATTCAGGAGGATGTGACTAAAACCCAGGGGGCATGCACCCTGGTCTGTTTGAGTAGGAAAACCTTGGGTATAGAGTAGATTTCCGCGAGGGATATATGACTAGTCTGACGAACCGGTCCTTACAGGAAAATGGGATCAGGATGGAATAAGATACCTTCGTTAAAGTTATGTGAGTGGAGTATCTCTACGCCACTCCCCTTTGTCTATTTTGGTAGACATCGCCAAAGGAGCTTTCTGTTTGCTATGCGGATGGAAATTTCATGGTAACCTGGGAATTTTTCGCTATACCTGGGGGCATGCAAACCTTTTGTAAGCAAGAAAGAAATGACTAGCTAACGTTAGCTCTATGATTCCGCTGACTTCAACCGCCTAGGTCAAGTGAGTGGCCGAAACCATTCATCTTTGTAGGGATAACCTGGGCACCTGCAAAGTAAAGGAAAAATTTTCCTACCTAGCCTTGGTGGTGATATTAGTAGTTAAGTAGAGAGGCATAGTTGATCATTCCTAGCATGCATGCAAGAGGCTCCGGGGAAAAGCTTCAAAAGGTGCAAGCCCCATAAAAAATGACATCTTGAATGAGACATCCTTATCATATGAATGACGAGCAATGTTACCGCAGGGTTCAAGCTCGTTAAAAAATAAACCCTCCACGAGCAGTTTTAGCGCATAGTTCAATATCGTTAAAAAATAAACATAAGTCTTGAGCAAATGTTTCCCCCAACGTTTAACTCATTAAAAAATGAATCGGTAAATAACCATTTTGAATGTCTTGTCACCAGCTTTTGAGCCTTGGTCGTGTTCTCGCCATCACCTCCACTCTGTTTTTAGTTGATCATTCACCCCCATATGATTGTTTACCCCTTCGTGGAACATCTGCGAAGAGTGATTCTATTAGCCATCCTTGTGACACTCGCGTGATTGGAAAATTCCAAATCTTACCTGGAATCAGCTGCTACCCGAAACCATCACTCGTTCCTTGAAAACGAGTCTTCTTTAAGCTCTTTTGAACTGACTCATAAAATATGAAAAGATTGCCGAGCGATTGGCCTCTGCGTCTTGTTAAAGTAATCAGAAGTGTTATCCCTCCTCTAGATTTTAATCTTTTTGGACATGAGGGATTATTACACAAAAAGATTGAGCACTTGTCTTGTTTGGCTCGTTAAAACTATCGAAAATTCATCCCTTTTGTATTATTTTACGCTTTTTTAGACTCAAGGGATTGCATGATGAAAAAGAACCATTGGATTCTCCTTTCTATTCCTTTCAGTTTCTCTAAAATTGAAAGGGACCGAGTTATCTTTGTCGTTAAACTTGTTAAAAACAAATAGCGACAAACTCATCCACATGGACGAGAATGAGTTTCATTGTTGCTAGGCTCGCTAAAATATAGTGATAGGTTCGCCCGAAGGGCGGATTATAGAACAAGCATATGTTATCCTCCTCAAGCTTGACAAAATAAAGAGGTTTGGTCAGGCAATGAATGGGGAAAATTGAGAAGAAGAACTTGAAGAAAATTTATTGGTACAAGTCGCTCTTGAACATGACACTTTCCTCTGCATCATGCACTTGGGTTGTTCCTTCACTGGTCATCAACCAATTGGTCATCACAAGACCATCATCATTTGGGGTTAACACTACCAATCCATTGTCAGTGTCACCGATATGTTTCAGAGAAGTCATTCAGACAATTCACCTATGTCTCACCCACTACAATACATTCATGCTCCATTCCTTCATGACCGCCACCCTGAACCCTGTATCATCAGATTGTTTTCACCTCCAAAATCATTTTCTTCGTTCCGTGTCATTGATGTGGGATTCATTAAGGCCCTCTTGCGACGGGTTGCTTCTTGTGGACCTCAGCTCATTATCCAAGAAGTTGACTTAGGAACAAACCTTTCAGTACTTTGAAGCTTGCATGCCTCAATGGAAAGTTTCTCACTTTCGGCAATAGGTTTTCATCAATGGCCTTCGACCGAGAGATTTTACGTGGTGTTCGACGCTAAGTCCTTTTTCACACGACGTGAATTGTATTGTAGTACTTTGAGGGTCATTGTCATTATTGGTGATTCCTCTCGCACCTGTTAAGAGCTTACATCATTGGCTGGTAATCAGGCGATGTCTTTCCATGTTCGACTCCAGAACATTTTTCACATGGATCGACTTGTACTCCGAGTGAAGATTGAACGAGTTTTGAAGACCCTGGATCTAGTTTCATCCATCCGGGTTGCGATATGTTCAGGAATATAAAGAGATCAAGTGTACATCATTGCCAAACAGATGATCATCCAAATCAAAGGATGATGTGTACATATCATTAGTCTGTCACACAGACGATTGTCTGTCCTATGTACATGAAAATGAATTTATAAAGCTGAGCATGGGAATGCCCGCCTTAGCTAGATCATGAAAAAATATTGTGAAAATAATGTATTGTATTGTATCTTATTACAAGTCGCCTCCCAGCTCGGAAAAACTTCGGATCCTCATAGTAAAGAATTTCACCCGACATCAAAAAGATTAACGACCTCATGCTTTAGGGGGGCAACTGTTATAGACATTTTTGGGCACTTCAACCCCAATCATAAATGTCCATAAAATGAGGGCTCCTAAGTCCCTAAAAGT
>APFE030656424.1:0-11986 GCA_000404065.3 Pinus taeda | reverse complement strand
CTTAATCATAAGAAGTTATGGAAGTAGCATATATGAATCTGGTTATGGAAATGAAAAAGTTTTATTAATGTGATAATACTGATTCACCCCCCCCTCTCAGTATTATTTCCAACATTAATCACATCAACATAATTGGCAATTTATGTTTGATGATTGTCATTTAATGCGCAGACATATGGAATATGATAAATAAAAAGTAAAAATTACCATGCTATGTAGCTTGTAAAAGTTCTACCAAATAGAAATTTTCATTAGAAATAGAGTCATAGGTGATAAGAGGTAGATGTCATATGGAAATATAAGATAATACTTCAATAACACAGCAGAGCCACTACTGTCAGCAAGCATTCATAGCCTCAGTAGGGTTTCTTTTTAACCCTTCCAAATGAGCTAGAGTCCTTTTTACAGATTAATTTTTTTTTCTTTTCTCACAAAGAGACCACTATGCTGGCATGGTGACCAAATAACCATAGTTCCACTCACCAGGGTGTAACTGAGATGATCAGCCTAGCTCGTGATGAGATTCCATGTTCTTCTGACAAATTAATTATCAAGAAGATCATTAACTTAGTTTGGTAGCCAAATTGGAATGTCACATGTTACATTCTTATGATCATGGTAGGTTGGCTCATGATGAGACCCCCTATCCTCTTTGGACAATGTTTTGAGCATTTTGATATTTTATTTTTCTTTTGCAATTTTTCTTGTAAAAAAAGGAGGCTCATTTTCTCCTTAAGAGTCAGGGATGGTGTAAAAAGAAAGAAGATGCCAATGGAAGTATTATACTCTTATCCCTTAACATTTCATCGATGAGTTTTATCCATTCGGAAGTATAAACATAAGCCAACATGGATTAAAGGTAATGAATCATTTCATGATGTGTCCAAAAGAAAAGATGTTCGGACAGCCATTATAAAGATACACCATATTAGCTTGATGAATAAAGATAACCAACAAAAGGGTTTTAGAAGTTATAATGACATTGTTATTACCATTTATCTTTAGAAAAGGCACAAATGCACATGGTTCTTATTTGCAATACAAAATAAGAAGACCATGGTATAATGATCAAGAGAAAACTGAGAAAAATTCAAAATTTAGCTTGTAAAAAGTGTAGTTCAATTGGAAAAATAAAAAATCAAAAAATAAAAATAAAAAACAAGCTGTTGTTCAATTGATTGAGTGAAAATCGTTCAATCATTTGCACAACAAAATCAATCAAAAATGAAATTTTTGTTCAATCAATTGAACAAAAGTCATCCAATTGTTCAAACAACGAAGTCGAAATAAAAATGAAATGTGTTGTTCAATCAATTGAACGGTAGTCGTTCAATGGTTTGAACAGTAAAAACAAATAAGGAAAATGTGTTGTTCAATCAATTGAATGGCAAGCATTCAATAGTTTGAATAGTGAAAACAATTGAGAAAAAATATGTTGTATAATCAATTGGACGACATTCGTTCAGTAGTTTGAACAACAAAAACAAATAAGAAAAATAACGTTGTTCAATAAATTGAATGGCAAACATTCAATTGTGTGAACAATGAAAACAACAAAGAAAAATGTGTTGTTCAATCAATTGAACGAAAAACATTCAATTGTGTGAACAATGAAAACAACAAAGAAATATGTGTTGTTCAATCAATTGAATGACAAACGTTCGCTTGTTCAAACAATAAAATATGACAAAATAAAATTACATTGTTCAATCGATTGAATGAAAAACGTTCAATTGTTTGAACAACGAGTTACAAAATAAAAATAGATATGTTATTTAATCAATTGAACTGTAGGCGTTCAATTGTTTGAATAACAAAAACAAAATAATAATAAAAAATCCATATTTACATGGTAATGCCTACAAAGGTACGTACATTATTTACAATTTTTCAGGCAATTTCAATTTTTTAAAGAAAAAGATGTTGGGTTATCATTCTCTACAGCTAGAATTTGCATGGAGGGGTCCTTGCGTACCTGTTTGCAGAAATATTCTTTAGTAAGAAGTTGATGATAGAGGTGCACTCGATGCCTGTTTACCTTAAAGGAATGGTCGGATCCGTCTATGGTAGTCAAGGTAAGAGTATCATTGTTATGTACTTCTTGAATCTCATAAGGGTTGAGCCATCTTGTTTGCAACTTGCCTGGGAAGACCTAAAACCTAGAATTGTATAGAAGTGCCCAATCCCCTTTTTGAAATGTTTTCTTCTTAATAAGGCTGCCATGCCATTTTTCCCTTTACTGCTGTATTATTGTAGTTCGTTTCAAAGAAAGCAATCGAACTTCATCTAGTCTGTTAATTTGTTGAAGGCACTTGGTTTGAGCATCTGTTAAATCCAAACCCACTTCCTAGGCCATCCCTATAGTCTTCATTTCGAATTCGATTGGAAAAATTGGTTCTTTACCGAACACAAGCTGGTAGGGGGAGTATCTAGTAGTATTCCTCCAAGTCATAGGATAGGTCGACAAGGCCTCTGGCAGTCTAGCAGTTCAATCTCATCGGTGCGTTGAAATTGTCTTGGTCAAAATTTCTTCTATAACCTTGTTGGTGCTTTCTTCCTACCCGTTTTCCTGTGGGTGATACAGAGAAGTGATCCTGTGCATGATATGATGGTTTCTGAGGGTGGCAATAATCTTGTTTCCTGTGAATTGCTTTCCCCCATCTGTGGTAATCAATATCGCACAAATGGCCAAAAAATGAATTTAATCACTACTTCCTCTATCGCTCTTGGTAAATCTAAGGTTTCCACCCATTTTGTCACATAATCTGTGGCTACTAGTATGTAGGCCTTCTGATTGGAAGGTGGATGGAATGGATCTATGAAGTCTAATGCCAAATTCTCGAAGGGTTCTATGACAAATTGTGGCCGCAGAGGCATTTCATAAGATTGACCAAGCTAACCCATTATTTGGCAACTATCGCGGGCCTAGGCATATTGTTTAGCATCCCTAAAGATAGTGGGCCAATAATAGCCCATTTGTAGGATCTATCCTAACCCCGATCAAGTTTTCTCGTGCACCTCTGCACGACAAAACCATTAGAAAATAGATATCATCTCTATCAATCGAGAGCTCGTGACCCCCGATCCGGAACACCCCTTGGTGTTCATCCCAGCGTTGGATTATCCAACTTAAAATTTATTCCCGACCCTTCATCAATTCAAGCCTTGCATACTTCATTAAGCCACATCTTTGCAATGCAAGTATGCATGCTGGATCATTCATGATCTATAGTTCCTGGCTATCATGAGCTCTTTCTCTACATAAACTCATGATGATGGCTCCAAACCTGTACAAAACAACCCAAAAATTAGTAAAAATGATGGAGAAAGGCTACCTGAATGAAGTGTTGGGGTTTGGAAGTTCACCCATATGCACTAACACCCCCCTTAGGGAACACAAGGAACACTAACGCCCTCCTCTAGGTCGTGAAGGGCATTTAACGCCCCTCTAGACCAAGAGGGTAGCATTAGTCACATTTTATGAGATGGGGCTTCCCAAAAATCAAAACATATAGCCCTAATGTAGCTAAAAAAGGTGAAGGAATGCAGGATAAAGGTTTGTCCATCTATCTGGAACAAATGACAAGTCGAATGGTTGCTTCGATTTCTTGCAATCACCTAGGGAAGATCTGCTTCTCTTTCATTCTAGAACACTCTCACAACACTCAAATGATGAAAATGGTGAAAATGGAGGCTCAAAAAACCTCCTTATAGTCACTTTGGAGGTATGACTCACCTTAAATTATTCATTGAAATAGAGGTGGTGCATTTCCTATGCTATTTATCATGTGCCATGTCGATATATTGTCAATATTACTCATGCTCTAATGAAGGGATTTTCAGGGCTGAATGGTAGAAACAACCATGTTCAATACACTATGAGTGCTTTCTTTGTGGAATCTTTTCTCGCTCTTAAATTGAAAAATCCTTGAGTTTTCATCATTAGGCTCGTAAAACTCCTACCATGACGATATGAGTGCATTCTTTTCTGGGACTATTTCTTGCTCTTAAATTGAAAAATCCCCAAGTTTTTCCCTTCTTCGGGCTCGTTAAATATACGAAGAAGGCATGAGAAGCTATTTTCTCTCTTTGCCCTCGCTCATTAAACTAGAAAATATACTTCATGTTTTCTTCATTTGACTCATTAAAATTTGATGAATATCTATTGAATTTGTTGTCACGTGACTCATTAAAATTTCACCATGAATCTCGAGTTTACTCCATCCCCTTGTACTCATAAAAAAATGAGACAAATGTCTATTGAGCATACTTTTATCACTTTATCCGGACTCAGTAGACTAAATTCATAAAAGGAACAATATCGGGTATACTATTGAACCTTTGTCGCACCCGGTTAACAGCTATGGCAAAGGGACCTCCCTGGAGTTGCTCTTTATGATCTTTTCAGACTCTAAAAATATGAAAAGGCTATTGAGTTTACCCATCTGGACTCATTAAACTAATCAGATGGGGAAATTGGACAATACAATTGCTTTATGTCAGTACCTTGGGAAGAATTTTTTGGCAGCAGTTGTTCCCTTGAACATGGCACTCACTTAGCAAAACCTTCTTTGTGATGACCTCTCAAAATGAACCTTACCATCCTATGAGTTTAGCCTATATACCCCGATGTTCTTGCATCTCTATATACTAACACTCTTTGGTGTTCATGAGTCTAGTGCTAAATGGTTAAAAAATTTGTGCAATGCATTCTATTGTTCAAGGGATCCCTTTATCTTTTGTTTCCTCCATAAAACCTCAAACATATTCTTCCATCATACCCTCTATCGATTTGACCCAATCCTCAAACTATTCTTCAAAAAATAATCATTTTTGTCTCGTTTCATGTCGAAAGATGTAGGACACATTATTCCCTACCTTTAGACATGTGTCTTCCTATCGACTTCAACACTCTATATAGGAAGCAAACCCAAAAATACATCAGTGCCTTGGAACGTGCAGAAATCAGTGGTAGTTTACCTTGTGTTTGGTCAGGGTTTTTCATTATTAGTTCCTAGTTAAATGATTCTATGAGTGTTTGAGGACAAAAGCATTAATCACACTTACTAGATTGTACTGTGCATATTGGAGACCATCATCATTATCAGTAGCCATCCTCGCATTTGTTAATAGACTTCATTATTGATTGGTAATCAGACGATTTCATACATGTTCGACCTCAACACCTTTATTCACATGTATCGAAATATGATGTTAAGTTTGAGTAGAGATCAAGGTCTTGGGTAGAGGCTTACATCACTCAGCCTTGTTTCCTCTTCCAAGCTACATAAATTATTTTTTGGAGACAACTCATCAGAATGATCTTATTATGACACAAGTTCCACATTGTGCTCATCAGTGGACATGATATCATATCCATTTATTGAGAAATCGATCTGACATAGCTACTAAGTGTGGGGAATGCTGGACTCATGACATGATTTTAGATTTTTATATATGAGTTGTATCTAGTTTCTCGTAGTCCCAAAGCTTCGATCCTCTCTCCCTTTTCCTAGAACATGACAGTTACAAAGTATTTCAGCCATCGTCTCTCCATCTAATCTCACACTTTAGGGGGCATCTGTTATACAGGAAAATGACCACGTCATCAGCTTAGAGGAGAAGGGAAAGATGACCGAAAGATTTACCAAGTTCACAGGCCTGTTTTCCAAGCTAACACTCTCTAATAACTAGCAAAGTACTTTATAAATCTTCCTATCCATGCATCAGATGCGTTAGTCCCTAGGGTAACTCTCTATGTTGCCTTAGGGGGCTCGTTAGTCAACTTTAGTGAGTTTCTGGAGATCAAAGGAGTGGGTTGACCAAATAATATCCCTATATTCACTCATATGTCAACCCATAAAGCAAGGAAACATCTAGATTCGACCTATTTGAGGAATTTATATTCCTAACGGAGTCTACAAATAGGGAAAGAGCAATAAATCATGGAAAAATCTTATATTTTTCCCAAAAAAACTGATGAAAGAATTGGCAAGGCTTATCCTCTCATGTTATATATTTGAGGCTAGGCCCATTGTGAAAGAGGTCAAAAGTATTGAAAAGATTTCATATTTACTATCAAATCTTGTATTAAACATTGGCTCTTCAAGAGGTTAAGAAGAGAGAGATAGATAGGAGCTGGAGGAGTAAGGGAAGCTTGATGCAACTGATGGTTGTAATCACTCTTTCCTATCATTAATGTAGACCTTCAGTTTTGTTGTCCACTCCATGGCATTGGTATTGTGATTTATTTACATGTTTATGCAACGCTAATTATTATGAGTAGATTAAATATATGTAGTTAGATATCCCTATGTATTCTTGTGTTGATTGTCAAAGTTATATGCTGTGATATTACGCCTCGTCTTGTTTATGTGTAGGTATTGATCTAGGAGCTAGCTGAGGGGTTTTCCACTCCGATACTTTACGTTCTCTAGCAACACCACATTAAGATTTGAGGTAACAATCTTCCTTCTTACTTTGATTATTATTTCATTAATATGGATATGTGCATGTATCTTTGGGCCAACTGCAACTAATCTGACTGTCTACCAAGGATCCCAGGAATATCCTTGAGGGTATCTCCACCATAATCACCCGTGCATTAATCCCTATATAAAACACCAAAATGAGTATAGATATCCTCAAAAAGAAATGTAACTACAATATTTTTAGTTACAAATAAAAGAGGTTTAGTGTCTACCCATTTTGTAACATAATTTGTACAAACAAGTATCTACCTTTTTTGTTTAGATGGAGGATTTATCTGCCGATTTTTGGAAAGAATCTACAAGTATTTGTGATGGTATAGGAATTTCATCTAATGGAATAGACTTCCCCATTATTTGAAAAATATCATATATTTTTATATTATTTGGCATCCTTAAAAATATATGGCCAATCATATCCCAAAATAAGGATGTTGTAAGTGGTCCTTTTATTAGCAAAGTGTCCTCCACATGGTTCATCATGACAAGTGTTCAAAATTTATGGTACTTCATCTTCTAAAACACACCTTTAGATGATCAAATTAGGTCCAATTTTGTACACTTCTCCATCTATCAAAGAATAATGTGCATTGGTTTTGATAAAAATTTTATTTTCCCTGACTGCTAGTTGTGGAGGTAATTTTCCTGTAGCTAAATAATTGGTAATATTTGTAAACAAAGGTGTTTTATTAGATACTACAAAAATATATTCATCAGGAAAATTATCTTTTATATGAACATCATCATTATTATTCTGCATTCTAGAAAGAAAATCAACAATTGTATCTTCTTTTCCTAGTCTATCAAGAATAGTAATGTTGAATTCTTGTAATAATAACAACCATATTGTAATTGGTTTTTAAATTAAATATCTATTAGAAAAATTATTTGTATGAATAAAAGTTTCATAACCAGTAATATAATGACAAAACTTGTTAATGGAATGCACAACAATTAAAAACCTATTTTCTATTACAATGTAATTTAACTCTACTGGAGTCGAATTTTTGCTTGTATAATAAATAGCATAAGAAGTTTAAATATTTTTTCCCAACACAAATCCTAAAGTTGTATCTGAAGCATTAGAAGAAATATGGAAAGGGAGAGACCAAGTAGGTCATTTTAAAATTGGTGCCTCAATAATATTTTGTTTTAAGTATCAAATTATTTTTGATGATCAGAATTCCAAACAAATTCACAATCTTTTATAAGAAGTTTGAAAAGTGGAGAGGCTATTTTTGTGAAATTTTCTATGAATATTCTATAATAACCAATAAATCGGAGAAAACTTCTAACATATTCCATATACAGTAAAGTCATCCATGTAAACTTCCACACAATCATGAATTATATCAGAAAATATACCTAAAACGCTCTCTGAAATGTGGAAAGTGCATCAAATTATCCAATGGAAAGTACCCTATAGGCATATGTTCTTGTTGTCTTGAGGGGGCCTGACCCAAGTTCAACGTTAATTAGCCAAACAAATCCCTACACTACTAGCCCTTTCATCATAAGCCCGTGGAGTGTGGACTGAAGTCTCACCCGAAGCAGTATGGGGGGATACTGGAACCAAGTTTGTGCACCCTTGAGATGGTTGTGATGTCGTTTTATCTCTTCTATTCCTACCTTCACACAAGTGATTTCGCTCTAGGGGTTATAAGATAAACCCTCTATTCTAGCTTTCAATACCTTCACGAAAGTACACAATCAACCTTTGTGCAGCTCTAACCTATGGCTCAGGTACTTTCGTGTTGCTATAGCAGTGTGATGTGCAGATTCCTCAATTATCCTAAGTGATTTTCTTATCTTGTCAAATACTTAAAGTTATCATTGCATAAGTAGATATTCGTGATTGTGTTCAATTATTCAATGGAATTGCATTCATTCGCGCATCATATAAGCATAATAAAGGAAACTCATACACAAGATATCCAAACCCATTAATAGAATAAATACATAGAGATTTCAGAATAACTCCTTTTATTGATATCTTTCAAGAATTAAATATTTTGTTCACCCTGCGCACATAGCTACAGGGGTCCACGCACTTAGCTACAGACTTCTAGCCTAGGCCTCTGTGCACTCAGCTACAGCGCCTCTACCTACGCTACAATCCCATGGTCTGTGGACCATGGGAAGATCTCTTACAGCCAACTTTACTTTACAAAACTAAGGGCAGATTACCCTTTGTGACACATAATACCTTCGCGCTCTGCAACCACAAAATGCAGATTTTTTACAGTAATATTACAAAAATTGACTTAAACATGGGATTTTAGCCCCAAAACTGCCCTTGGGAGATCCCGCTCCCAACAGGCCTCCAACACAAACATTGTGACTCGCCCTCGAGTCACTTGGCAGGCATGGAGATCTTTGTGTGAAGCCCATCTAGCTTGACCCTGATGACCACAACTTCAACTATGCACTGAGCTGCTGCTTGCTTCATGTCTTCGACTATCTTCTTAGTTACTTCCCCTGCACTCTCAGCCTAAATCTATTGTTGTATCACTTGCAGAGTCATAATATTGCCTTCAATTTTTCCTGTCACAGCATAGGCTTCCTCCAACTAGGGCTTTAGTTGCGCCTTTAGCACTACTTCCTTATGTAGCACTATGTCCACCTGTTCCTTCAGTTGCTTGGCTTCCTGCAGCTTGGATAACCTCTATGTCAACTTGATGGTTTGCGATGTTCCCTTAACTTCATCATAGTGCTTTTGGAGTTCACATGCTTCCGTCTCAAGCCTCTAGATGTTTGGGTCCTCCTACAAGCCAATCAAGACTTCAAGCAACTATTCAAACAACTAAGTGTAGTCTACTGCTACACTCCATTACCGTGACTTCTTCTGTAATCTACAAGTTTAGCTCCAACTTAACCCATGCCATCTCTGTCCAAGTGTTGTGCACTCCTGTGTCCAATTTACGAATGTGGACCTCAACTAGCTCCTCCAAAATGGCTAATTCTGAGACCATTCTGCAAATCTCCTCCATGACCTGTATAATCTTCTATTTCTAGTTGGTTGCCTCGACCTCAGCGGTGATGGAAGCACCCCTTTGTAAGGCCATCTACTAACAATATTTATTCTCTGCTCACTGATCACTTGGAGGGCGCGGTGCTCAAAGACCCTCAACTTTGTAATTACTCCATCCTACAAGGAGTGGATTGATTCAGGCAGGAGCACTGCTAGGTTTAATCCTATACCCTTCAAGGCACTAACAGTGGGCCTATTAGCCTCATTTTCTGTTGTCAGTGCTCCATCTAGCATCATTAGCACACTGGAAGCCTTCACGCGTAGCATATCGACAACTTCTGATGTGCCAATAACCAAGTTGTTAGGCGTTGTACCAATTTGTGATGTGTAGGCCTGCAACTCCTGCAACCTAGTCTGGATGGCCCCTACGATGATCTGTTGTTGCTTTTCAAATTTATGTAGGGCCTCCATGGTGATATCTCTGACAGTGTCACCGATGTCGTTTAAGTCTCCCTCCATGAGTGTGATGGGGTCCGGTGAGGTCTTGGTTTCCTTGGAATTCTTTCTGGACCCTCCCTTTTCAGGCTCTCTTGGGTGCTTAATACGGCTGGATGTCTCTTGAGGGTTTGCACTATGTTGATCTGTGTCCTCTTCTTCAGTTGTAGGTGAAGGAAACCGCATGCCTTTTTCAGAGCCCCGCTCTGTGCCTCCTGTTTTTTTTCCTGCCTCCTTTCCTGTCTGCTCTACCTTGGCCTTCTTAGCATCCTCCTTCTTCCTCTTCTCGACCAGTTGTGCCATCTTCAACTTGGCCTCATCCTTCTTCATTTGTGTGCTAGACTTGCTTCCACCCACCGCCAAGTCCGTGGAGGTGCACCACTCTGTCGGCCAATTATCCAACATTGTAACGATGGCATCATCTTTAGCTAATTACGACAAATCATACCACTTTTGTGTAGGGTCCTTCTGCACCCTGATTGAGATCTGATCGAAATCAGCTTTGAACTCAGCATAGCTTTGTAGGTTAGCATATACCATGAGCAACAATAACAGCTTGTGATTAATTATCCATCTTGATATTCATTTCCATTAGGATCTAGAAGATTTTGTTATCCCACATGCAGTCTATGTCCTTGGTCACCCAAAGCGAAGCGTACTTCGCTGCTTCAAGAAGGTTCGGCACGACCGAGGGGAATTGGCTCTCTTCTAGTAGCTCCCATGCTACAAGCACAACCAATAGCAAGAGACACGTGTATTGGAATGTCTTTCTCTACTCCTATGCCTCGTGGCAATTTTCCATGAACTCACCACAAAGGTAGTATGACCAGTTAAACTAGACCCCTTCCACGCACTGCTATGCGAGTGCGATGATAAGCATCGACACCTAGTTGGTGTGGAACTTCCACGTCACCTTCCCTGCAAGGATCTGAATTTCCACCTTCACAGTGAGGTCTATGATGCTGGAGATTGTGTACCTGCATGACTCATTCACCAACTTGAACTTCTCTTTCATCGACTCTGTGAGCGCCAACTCACCGCCCTTGCCACCAAAAATCATCGCTGGATTTTCACCTGTATACGGTAGGTGTGTAATGTAGTGAATCAATGTAACATGCTGGGTATCAGCTCTTCCAGCCACAGACGCCCATCATGCACCAAGCACAACAACTACTTGATGACTAAGACCGTCACGGGGGTGCGATTATAGTGCGACACCTAGAGTAGGTTGAGTAATGTTGCCTTCTCTACTCCTCTAAGCCACTTCCTTGGGTCCAATGCAATCATCCCTGTCTTTGTGTCTATGATGTGGTGCATCAACTATTTAGTTGCTAGGTGTGGGAACTTCTCATGGTCCGCCAAGTCCCAGTCTTTGAGCTTCAATGTGGGCACCCGTGCCAAATGTAGACCGTCAAAAGTGATTTCATCTGGTAGCAAAGGGGTTTTCACGGAGTCTTACTTTTTCCAATGTCCTTTGGGACCTTGGACTTAGGCTTATGTGGAGGGACATATTCAGACAATCGTGTAATAGGGTCTACACCCTCGGCTTCAACCTCCTCTATCTCCATTCCCACATCGTCATTGTCCATGTGAATGTCTTCGATATCCTACTCTATTGCCTCTAGGTTTATAGCCTTGCCTTTCTCCTAGGTAGTGGGCTTTGTTGGGTTTCATCTCAATGATACACGCACTGAGATGGCAACTTTCTTTCCCTTATTATCTTTCATGGACTCCTTGGTTGGGGTTGGCTTTGGTCTCGGGATTCTCAGAGATTTAGGGACCTCCACCAATACTTCAGCTACTTTTGGGGCAACGTCTTCGGCCTGTTTCTCCATCTCTTGTCGCGTCTCTTCTACCACTTGTTGTGTATTGATAACTTCTTGGGGTGAGGACATAACACTCTCTATCAGTACTCACAATTCCTCAAGTAAGTTCGCAAATACAGGAGTCTATTTGAGAGCTTCAAAAAACTCTGGGTCCATAAGCATCTGAGAGCTCAACAACTAAATACTAAAAATGCCAAGTGTTTCTT
>APFE030656415.1:0-11956 GCA_000404065.3 Pinus taeda | reverse complement strand
GCATTATATTTTGCTTAAACAGAATATATTGTGGGAACTTTCTCTACGATCTGTCGATCTCCGTACCTGAGAATCTCCACCCAATGTTGAATTGAGAAATTAATGAAAGGTAGCACCTCCACAAGAAACAACGGTGTGTAAGTTAACCAAATATTTCTATGGTATAAAACAGTCTCCCAGAGCCTGGTACATAAAAATTGATGAGCATTTTGCACAACACGGCTGAAAGAGAAGCCCTTATGATCCTAACCTCTACTGCAAAGATCAAGGGGGGATATTGTGATCATTGTTCTGTATGGCGATGACTTAGTAATCATAGGTAGTTATGAGAAGAGAATTTTGGGAGGATTTGAAAAGGTCCTTTTACATGACCGATCTTGGTCTATTGCATTACTGTCTTGGTTTGGAGGTGTGACAGACACATCACCGTATATTTGTATATAAAAGAAAATATGCCAAGACACTTATTGAGAAATCACATATGAATGGCTGTAAGCCCATGCAAACTCCCATGGAACTAGACCTAGTAGGAACTGCACCTCTTATCATTCAAGTGACACGTAAGTTACAATGTGGCACACAAATAAGTAAAGTAACATGGAACTGGCACTTGCCCCCATTAATCCAACGCATTCAAAAACATCTGGAGGTGTTGAAAACCATGTAATTCACCTTAGTTCACTGGTTTTCGAATGTGTTGGTGGATAGGGTGGAAAATAAAGGGGTAGATAATGTCCATTTGCTCACCGACGTAATGTGCAAGTTTTCAGAGGGCTAGCTAAAGGAGGAAAGCCAAAGGTTGGCAGAGAGAGATCACTCCACGCCATTAAGGCAGGTTGATAGAGAAGGGGTGTGCCTGAATCAGGACAGTGATCTACCAGTTCATACGAACAAATAATCCTTCATTATGGACATACTTAGGAAACGAGAAGGGGTATGTGTCTAAAATACAAGGATAGAGTGATGGTTAATCATGGGAAGGAGAGGATTTCCCTCATAATAGATTGTTAGTGTGATCGTCTCATTAATAGGATATGTGGCAAGAAGAGTGGGAAGGTACGAAATCAAGAGGGGAAACATACAAGAGCAAGGTCGGCGTGATTATGATTTTGAACAAACTGCTCGCAGGGGAAAATGAGAGGAAGGACGTCCATAAGTACACACGAATGAACAAAAACATCGCTAGCAGGTTAGAGTTACTGAAAATGGAGAGGGAAAGTACTCAAATATCGGTGAGGCAAGTCTCATATGGGTTGTCATCTTTAAATCATAGCTAGGGAGCAGGCTTCATCGACATAAGGAAAAACACTGAAAGGTGGTGTAATTATGAGTTGGTGATAGTAATTTCTATGAGGGAAATTCAGTTATGAAGGAGTGCAATGACTAAGAGCTAGAGTGATGCTAGTAGGCCAAGAGGTAGTTCTCGAGCGGATGCTCACGGCTTTGAGTTTTGCAAACAGACATGCATGGAGGAAGCAGCGGAGGTTGTTGCTAAACAGTCACACAAAAGGGAAGGATATAGTGGAAATCTAGGAGAGTGAGGTTCGAAGACATTGTAGGGTTATCTTTGATGGTAGAATAGAGGAGGAAGGAGATTGGATCATCAACAAAGGGAAATCTAAAACATAGATGACTGTGTACCAAGAGACCTTGGAGACTGCTTGGCATGTCAAGACTCTAGTGGAAAAGCTGCAAGCAGAGGCAACATAGTAGAGGAAAAAGAGGCAACTTGAGACAGAAATCGAGTTAAAATCTATAGACCAACGCCTAAAAGGAATTGAAGAGGCTCTCAAGGGTTTGGTTAACATAGAGAAATTGCATGTTGGCAGAATTGGGGATCTTAACAAAATGTTCTCAATCTATCTAAATTATATCGATAATGTGGATATATCGATGGGTGTAGAGATAGGAGATTTGGCCCGCTTGAGGAAGTATCGAGTTCGAGAGGCTTGCACTGCAGGCGGCTGTCCACTGGCAATCCTAGAGGCTCCAGCGACAACCCTTGTGGAGGACCCAACAATGGGGCCAACGACGATAACAACTCCAAGCAAATAATATTGTGTTAGTTGATCATGGCATCAAGCAATATTTTGTTTAGTTTTGTGTTATGTTTATATAGGTAGTATTGTAGTTATTTTGTCAAGTTTAGGTCTGAAGATCAAAGTTATATAGCTATTTAGATAGGCAAACCTACATACAGTAGCAGTGGGAAGGGGAACATTTTTTAACTCTATAAGGGAAAGTAAAGACAGAAAAATCTAATGGCATGCCTAGTTAAATGTGTGACAAAGCGAATCTTCTTCTACAAATGGTTTGGTAAACCAGCTACTATTTTTGTTGTATGTTTATTTAGTAATATATTGAAACTTTACTAACTTACAAAAAATTTATCTTATTATCTTTCCCTTTAATATATTGTCTATTAAAAATATATGCTACATATTAAAAGATATTAAACTCTTAGAAACTTAATCTCTCTTATAAATATGAAATATTTGATATGATAAACATAAAATTTTATGTAAAAAAATTTAAAAATATATATTGTGTATTAAAATCTGACTGTAAATCTGCCTTACGCTGACTGTAAATCTGACTGTATATTGTGTATTAAAATCTGATTGTAAATCTGACTGTATATTGTGTATTAAAATCTGACTGTAAATCTTCCTTACGCTAACTGTAAATCTAGTAGCATGAGTTTCATTTTACGGAGGAAGAGCTCTCATATAAAAAGTGCTACACATCACAATTATACTCCTTGCTTTTCAATTAGGCATGAAATAATTATAATTGTGTGTCAGTGTGGGAAGGTTAGGCATGAAATATATATACTCCTTGGTTTTCAATTACGCATGATTTTGAAATCCATAAATTTCACAAATCATTTAAGATGACATAAGTCTATAGCAATAGTTTAGGATTTCTGGTTATTAGACTATACACAATTATTTTATAGGAAGAAAACCAAAACCAAATACTAAAGCAAGCTCAATCCAATTCACTGCTAGCAATTCATCACAATTTTATAGTAATCGAAATATCAAAGTCATAAACTCATTTACAAACTTCCACAAGAAATCAACAAGGTGAAATCTCAATGTTTTTGCTCCTGATCAGGACAAATTTCGAGTAAGCCATTCTACTACATTTCATGAAAATATTGTTGCAACTGTGGTTGACATCAAGGGTGCTACTACTTATGAAGTTTCTGGGATGCCATCTAATTGTGTTTCACTAGGTTTGTTTGTAGCACTTTTTCTTGGGTTAAAGCTTGCCATGGTAATCAGTGGAATCAACAAAGGATCTAATTGTGGACATCAAATTTGCAAGATATAGAGAATATATTCTTAATGGAGTTCCTTCTATAGTGATTTCCTTGAACTAGAGGAAAGCTCAAAGAAGTGACACTGATTTTAAGGAAGTTGCTAAAATCTCCCTACTATTAATATATGTAGCACTGCGATATATGCAGAAGGGTGTTTATCCCAAAGACTGTTCCTTAAATGTTAATATTCCAACTCATCCTTCTGCACACAAGGGATTCAAAGTAACCAAACAAAGTACGTTAAAATTCTTAGCAAGATGGCAAGTTGTAACTGCACAGACACATTTCTCTTGGAATTTTATGTCTAGGGAACGAAGTATCGGTATAAAGTTAGCACAACTGGGTTGAGATGCTTCTGCTGTGGGAGATGCTTGTCATCTTAATTAAGTAAAAAAAATAAGTGTAGAAGTGTTTTCTTTTCTTTTTCTTTACTGGTGCATTGATCATGCCATGGGTAAGTCCTTTGATATGAAAACTTGTAGGAAAGGAATTTAAATGATTATGAACATATTTATTTTATGGGTCTACAAGGAAGTTTACTAGCATGAACTCCTTATGGAAATAGTCCAATCAACTATAAAAAAAGATTAAAAAAAACCATAAATCATAAATCAGATCCTTGATGCATCTCGTAGTCTGTATCGTAGTATTAATAACGACTGTAAAGTGTTTCTTGTTAGAGAAAGGGATGTTTACACGTTAGTAGAACGGGATGTTTACACGTTAAGTTCAGATTAAGGAGCTGAGTGGCACTACCAAGGAATGCATCGACCAAAACAATTTAATCAGGTCCCAAAACATTCATTGTGAATGCATTGAACTTTGAAGCCATAATGGAGAAAGATGAATAGCTAAATAGATGCTAAATAGATGAGGGCAACAGAGAGAGAAGCTAGGGAATTGTAGTTCTATGGTTTGGGTAAACGAGGAGAATTCTAGTTTCCCATTGGCTACCATATATATGGAAGAAACGTTGTTGCTATTTTTGTCTGTGGGGTTTTTCTTCAATGCCCACTTTGCAGACCAATTATTTTTAAGATGAAGTGAATGATAAGAGGAAGTTGACAGGGTCCTCCTCTGCTCTGCTCCGCTCCATGAATTAGATAATGTGCATTTTAAGGTTAAATGGGTTGTGCAGGATGTTGGCTGATCAGTTCTAATTGGCAGATGGATGAATGTTGAGATATGTTGAGGCCTTCTAGAAAGGGATTTTTAAATGGGTGAAAAATCAAGGTAATACACAGTGGTTTGGGAGTTTAGTCATGGGGATTTATTCACGGTTGTTGATTTTGATAAGATTTATTTAGGGTCTTAGAATCTTGTTTTCCTCAATTGACCATTATTAGGTTTCAAAGACTAGTATGTAATGAGAAATACCTCATAATGGTGTTTATAATCCTAGCTGTAGTCAAATGATCCCCTACAGAGGTCAACTCAAAAAATCCCCTTGACATACAATGAAAAAAATTTCCAAGGAAAAATCATTTTTCAAAGATTAAATTAAAGTAAAAAAGGGAGGCTACACCCTATAATGTTTGAGTAAGCCATCTTGACTTCGAGGCTACACTAGTAAGTAATGAGGTCTCTATTCCTTGATCGGAATATTTCTAACCTGACTTTGATTTTGTTTTCAATTTTAGAACATAATCTAGAACAACAAGATTTTCACATTCATTAATCACTATATGATTTTTTTATGATTTTAAGGACCATTCATCCTCATAAAAATTCATATCCTTTCTCACCAATGTCCCCATTTGCACTTGAACTTAGATTATGTAGGCCTTGGACGTCATAATCTATCCAACAAAGATCCCCTTTATATTCAAGGTTCAATATTAATCATTTTCTCATCATGAATATGAATATAAATTTGACAAGAAAAAAGAAACAGATATGTAATACTTGTGGCTTCTCACCAACAAAATATTTCTTTGATGTTTTGTCCTTCAAGATCCTATGAGGAAATTGGTTCAAGATATAGAAAATTATGTTTCATTTTCTATTTTCTGTGCATTTGTCCTATCAACAATGTCAAGAAATTTTCCATCATTTCAACTCCTTTGCATTACATCCATGGATAACAGTTTAAAACTGAGAAAAATAAGTTTTCAATTTACTATTTGTTGATAACAAATTTCGTACCTTTATTTTGTGTTATCTTTCGTATCACACTGAGGGTATTCAAGCAGAAAGAAATGCTTTGGAGCAAGTTATATGATAGGTTCTCCTTCAGATATTTCTTTCAGTGCACTTTGATTTGAACCTGCAGCTACTTCAGGGCAACCTTTGGCAACAAGAAGAGAAAGATGAACAGCTAAATAGATGAGGGCAACAGAGAGAGAGGCTAGGGAATTGTAGTTCTATGATTTGGTTAAACAAGGAGAATTCTAGTTTCCCATTGGCTACCATATATATGGAAGCAACGTTGTTGCTATTTTTGTCTGTGGGGTTTTGCTTCAATGCTCACTTTGCAGACAATGAGTCTCGACATTACAAGATGAAAAGCCAATTGTAAATTAGAAAATAAAATTTCCAATTGTAAATTAGAAAGTAAAATTTCCAGTTGTAAATTAGAAAGTAAAATTTCTACGAGCTAGGTGCCTCACAACCTGCCCTTTCTAAATATAACTAATTTCTATGTTTTTAATGTTGATCAACAGATTATTGACTTTCTCATGAGCGTGGAAATTTTCAATGAGATGATGCCACATGGCTCTTTGTGATTGGTTAAAAAATATTATAAGGGTCAACGAGCGTCGACGGGGTTTGAACCCTCAACCTCCCGCACAACAGTCCACGGACTTACCACCATGCCACGAATTTGTTTCTTAATACTCTATGGTCATGGGTTTTATTTAAATTCATTTGGTTTCTGCATTTAGGGGAGGGGTCGTGGCACAAGTCCCTAGCCCCGGTCACATTCACCACCACAAAACCGTGGTGGAGCCGCGAAGGCAGTAGATGAGCTAATTGTGTCTTTTCCCATAAATTCGTTGGCTCGATATAACCCATTTTAAAGTCAAATCAAAATAAACTTTAAATATTACATTTTCCACAGTTTACTGGATTATTATGGTAAAAATAAATTAACCCTTTACTTTTCACTAGGGGGTGTTACATTTCCCCCATATTAAGTGAAACACTATCCTCGTTGTTTCCTAGCCTTCAATACATGTTGGAATATGCTTACGCATAAAAAATTTATTCCCATCTTCACTGGTAGTCTTTGCCGGCTGAAGTACCTTCACCGCACTTAACACCGTAACCATTTGTTTCTATAGCACCATTTCCTCTAAATGAGAACACAGAAAGCTTCGATTCTGGTCTTCTCCTCTAGTTTGACCTACATTCACCATCATTGTGGTCATGAGTTTCTCATCTATACTTGTTTAAGATCATATATGCATATACCATTTCAATCTTCATTCCTACACTATCAATTGTTATTTATATACCCATCAAATATTGTCAGCATACATCACAACCCAACAAGGGTCAATAACCTACACTCAATATAATTTAGTAGCATCATTATAACCACATCGTTGTAAATTATTTTATTCACCCAATGATTTCACCAATCGACATACCACACCAAGTGGTTTTATTTTAGATTTTAGTTCACAAAAGGTATCAGCTCTGTTTGCACTACTTTCAAATCGATAATAATGATATGTTCATAATTGAATTATTCTTGTTACTCGTGCGAGGTTGTACTAATTAGCACTAGTATGTGTTTATTGTCATTCAAATTCCTATACATACTAATTTTACACAACTAACGTTTAGGATGGCTTCTTTCCTTGCCATTAGTATAATGATGTCTACTTGTCCAAGTAGCTTAATTATGTTCATCTCTTTTCCAGTAAGTAAATTATTTAGAATCCAATACAACACTAAGTCCAATAAGGTTCCATCCTTTAATTTTATTCTTCTTTAGGCTTAAAAGAACATAATAATGCTAATAGAATCACATGGTGACTTAAGATAACTATGTGAAATAATATATTATTCTTAAAATCACCAAGTCTTACAACAATACTTTTCAATACATTACCTTGGTGTAGTTATCTTGACATAGTATTTGTAATCAATAGTTCTAGTCAACCATTTAACCCAACTCCATTTGTATCCACAGGGTTGTGATTGAGGTATTTATCTAGAAATAACATTTACTAGTGACATGTTTCTCTTTCCATGTCAACAGGTATGAATACTACTTTTTCTAATGTGCGATTAACATTCTCCTTTCTCAATTTTAAATTTGGTTAAACTAGGTGCCATATCTTACTCAACTATTTATTCATTTCTAATCATCATTTTACTTGAACCCACCATCCATAGGCATGTTAAGACAATGAAATGTTATATACCCGTTCGTTGTCAAATGTTCCTCATACCCTTATACATGTACATATATGTACATTTCCCTTTTCATCTTATGTTCATAGCCATAATTTTAAGAAAATGCATCAAACCAACAAGGACATAGTTTAAAGTTCTCATCACAATTACAATTGTATCATTTGATCTTGTTATATAATGTCCTACAGTTTTATTATATCATCCCTAAAATTTAACGTGCTTTTACTCTTGTTTACTTTATTATATCAACTTATCTCAAGGTGTTATTCATTCACAACTTTAATCCACATTAGGACAACAAGCTTCTCAAAGTATTTATTATATACATTCATTATCATGTGTTGTGTATTTCTCGTGGTTTTCTTTTTAATTATTATTTCATGTACATTTCTTGTAGTTTTACTATATTTCCCATGAAATATAGCCTGCATCTTTTCTGTTGATCTTGTTCTGTCGATTTCAAATCAAATCTTTGTTACCTAGAGTTACAACTAACACCCTTTAGCTAACCAAAATTCTCTTGTCACTAGATTTTAACCAAACTAACATTTTCCATTTGCAATATGATTATAAACATAAACCAATTAGAAAATCATTACATGATTTGTTATGATTTTGAATTTTAACACCAATCTTGAATCCTTTGTGTCCATCAGGTACAAATGATTCAATGTTGACTAGATTCTTTCATACATTTTAGAGCTTTTACATTCTTTTTAATAGTAAATTGCCATATTATAGAAGTTCCCATTATTTTTTCTTGCTTTTACTTACTAATATTAGTGTGAAGTTGGTTCCATTTTGAGTATCAATAACACCATTCTGATGTGTTCCCATGTTTATTTGATGGCTACTATTTCTTTTATTCCTAACATGAGGTTGGCCCTATGTAGGGTTATTCTATACTTTTCCCAACTTATTAATTTTCTTCCCCAAGATGATATGGATACGATGATGAACATATATAAAACCAAGAACAATAATCCTTCAACAAAACCTTGTGTATTTCATGCTAATTGGTGCCTTGATCTTTTGTTAAATGAGCCTTTCAACATAAAATTTACAACTTTTCCTTTTCAAGTTGTTAGTCTTTTAGAATGGCCGACTATGGATCTGGTCACCCTAGTCTCAAGTCAGAGACACCTACTTCATCTATCATTGAGTTCATTGAGGCAGCGTCCTCGAGGATACCAGTACCCTGATTCCTTTGCTAAATTATACAAGGTTTTCCGTTCTTTTGATCTCTTTCTTATATGTATATATATACCTTATCTAGTGTATACCTTCCTATATAGGTATATATGTATTGATGAACAATTCACACTAAGTATCGCATTTCGCTACGTTCTTCATCGTAACAAGAGCCGAGATATCCGTTGCCGAGAGTCATTTCCACGTACTACCGAAATATCGGCCACAACACTGAATAGGGGCGCCCCCCACAACAAATGCAAGGCCAAGGGCCAAAGGGAGGAAAAACGCATGGGAGAAAGAGAAACAAAGGTGCCTACCCCCCTCAAAGGAGGAGGCTCGAACAAAGAACAATCTCCCCGAGCCCCACACCCTCGCAAAATGGGGGGAAATGCATGGAACAACGATCGAGAAGGACTAGGGTGGCCACCCTTGGAGCTCGCACTGCTTTTAGTCCTTCCTGAACACCAGTCCACAACAATTCCCCCCTTTCTCCGTAGAGCTAGGGACCGAAAGGAAGAAGGGAAGAAAACAAGGTGAAAGAAATAGAAGAGATCAAACGTGGCTACCGGCTCACAAGGGGAGGGATCAAGAAAAGCACAAGCCTCTCAATCCCTGTGCCTTCGCAAAAAGTGGGGGAATTGAATGGGACGACGATCGAGGAGGACTAGGGTGGCCACCTTGGGAGCTCGCACTGTGTTTCGTCCTTCCTAAACACCAATCCACAACAATGCTACCTTTTCTTCGTAAAGCTAAGGGCCAGAAGAAAGAAGGGAAGAAAACAACATGAAAGAAAGGGACATCAACCGTGGTTACCGACTCACAAGGGGAGGCTTCAAACAGAGAACAATCTTCCCCAACCCCGTGCCTGCGCAAAAAAGGGGGGAACTGCAGGGGACAGCGATCGAGAAGGACTAGGGTGGCCACCCCAGGAACTCGCACTGCGTTTCGTCCTTCCCCAACACCAATCCACAACAATCCCACCTTTTCTCCATAAAGCTAGGGGCTGAAAGGAAGAAGGGAGGAAAACAACATGAAAGAAAGAGAGATATCAAACGTGTCTGCCGGCTCACAAGGGGAGGGATCAAACAGAGAACAAGCTTCCCCAACCCCGTGCCTTCACAAAAAGGGGGGAACTGCAGGGGACGACGATCAAGAAGGACTAGGGTGGCCACCCCGGGAACACGCATTGCTTTTCGTCCTTCCAGAACTCCAATCCACAACAATCCCACCTCTCCTCCACAAAGCTTAGGGGCAAAAGGAAGAATGGAAGAAAACAACACCAAAGAAACAAAGATCCCAAGAAAAGAGGGAAGCTCAACAGCACGCCGAGTAGATGTCCGCTAATCAGAAAGAAATCGAAAAAGGCACCCAATCAAAAAGCATCCCACCTATTCACACCCTCCCACCTACATGTACGGCACAACACCCTTTCTAGCTTCACAACATAACAAACAACAATCAAACAACCAATGAAATAAATCACAACCAAGCAAATAAATCGCAACCAGAGCACGTTACTGAAAGGTAAACAACCCACCAACCCGGCACAAGGCTTCAAACGACAAATAGACTACTAATAACAAACCCACCCCACTGTTGCACCCCTTCGTGTACGAAACACCCAACAACCTTTCCAGCGAGAAAGTCAACGAGGGTCAAGAATCAAACTCCAAAGAGGAGTTGTCACGGGCGGACACTCAACGCCGGAGAACGCCGCGGGCCACAAGTACATCGATGGTGCAAGGCCACTAAAAGGGAGGGACGCCCGCAAAGTGCACACCACGAAACAAAGAAATAAATTACCAAGTCCCACAAAAAACCCACAATCCAAAGGGAGGAACAAAGACACAACCTGCTACTTCTTTTTCCCTTAGAAGGGGAGTGGCTCACGAGAGGACGAGGAATTCCCTCAACGGCAAAGGCACGAGATAAGATTGCCACCCTCTTGCCCACTAGCTGGGAAAATTGCGATCTCGATGGAGCTCAAACCGAGGGAGGGGTTTTTCATTACCTGGACATCCAACCCTTCTGCGAGGGCATTGTCGAGGCACGGTCGGGAGGGACTAGAGTGGCCAGCCCAACGGGTTGAGCCGCTCTTCATCCATCCCACAATGACCCCACCCGGACAATTTCCCCTCACGGAAGGTTTGAGCTACCAAGCATGCGCGCGACCACTCCCTCGACCCAACCACCAGCGAAAAAGCTCACCCAAGCAACACATCAACCGCCGCCGCCTTTTCGAACCAACTATGGAAGCCCAAACCCTTGGCCCATTCCTTCCAATGAAAAAAAGGCTGAGCACCGCAGCTACGAATGAGTCTGAATTTTTTATCCATCGTATTTCCCGAGCACCTCAACCGCAGCAACCATGCACGGCCGAACAGGTCGTCAGAAGGGCTACCAAGAAACAAGCTTCCGAACCCCCCGCAGAAACACATTTGGGGAAAGAAAAACAAAGGATGGGTGGGACAAGCACAAGCATGGCTTGCAAGCACACACGAGAAAAACAAGCGTTACCTCAAGACAAGCAACCAACAATGTTCCCGCCAAACACCAAACCTGCTCCCCTAGAGACACAGCACGCGTCCCACAACATTGCAAAAGAAACCCAACCAGCCCGAACCAAAAAAGAAAACCCCTGCTATCAATGATCCTACCGCAGGTTCACCTACGGTAACCTTGTTACGACTTCTCCTTCCTCTAAATGATAAGGTTCAATGAACTTCTCACGACGTCGACGGCGGCGAAACACCATCGTCGACGCAATCCGAACCCTTCACCGGATATTCAATCGGTAGGAGCGACGGCCGGTGTGTACAAAGGGCAGGGACGTAGTCAACACGAGTTGATGACACCCGCTTACTAGGAATTCCTCGTTGAAGACCAATAATTGAAATGGTCTATCCCCATCACGATGCAATTTGAGAAGATTTACCGATCCTCTCGAACCAGGAAGAAAAGCTCGTTTGCTGCATCAGTGTAGCGTGTGTGCGGCCCAAAACATCTAAGGGCATCACAGACCTGTTATTGCCTCAAACTTCCATGGCCTAAATGGCCATAGTCCCT
>APFE030656407.1:52083-119373 GCA_000404065.3 Pinus taeda | reverse complement strand
CATAGGTTCAAATTCCAAGGACTAACTACCATGGACCAAAGGTAAGTTTTCCCACATGAAATAAACTTTTCTCCATAGGTTCAATTCCAAGGACTAACTGCATAAAATTCCGTGAACTTTTCTCCACATGAAATAAACTTTTCTCTGCATAAAATTCCGTGAACTTTTCTCCTGCGCACTTCTTAATTCTCATCATATTGAGACCCATGCCATGGGTGTTGCCATCAAGTACAACATCTGTAACATATAACCATACCAGAAACATAATGCCAATAGGCAGAGGGCGTGGTTCCAGGGCATTACATCTCTACTGTAGGCATTAAGGTAGACCCAACAAATATTTCTTACACTACCTACTCCTTGAACACTAACCAAGGTGCATAGTTTCTTTGACTATGTTGGTTATTATCGTCGTTTTATAGTTTTTTTCAAAAATAGAAGCACCATTGTATGTATTGACAGGCAATGTGGAATTTGATTGGACTGATAGGTGTGATTTTTCTTTTTTTATATCTTAAAAAGCGAGTCTCAACAACTGCTGTGTTATGAGGGCCAAATTGGAATTTACCATTCCACATTTCATCCAATGCATCAAACACAATAATAGGAGTTGTAATTGGAAAATAAGAAGATAAAAAGCCTTATGCCATCTACTATATTAGCAAGAATCTTATGCTAGCGGAGCTAAATTATGCAATGAAGGAAAAATAATTCTTAGCTGTTGTTTATGCTCTCAATAAATTTCGTCACTACTTAACAGGATACCCAGTCTTTTTATATACTGATCATTATTCCATTAGATATTTAACTAATAAACCTGTTACTAATGTTGGAATAACTTGTTGGTTACTGTTATTATAGGAATTCGATATTACCATAAAGGATCAATTGGGGAAGGATAATCTTGTTGCGGATTTTCTGTCTAGAGTTCCACTAGTGGTCGATTCTTGACTTATGGAAGAACACTTTTTGGATGAACATATGTTTGTTGTGATAGTTAAAACACCCTATTCTGCTAATGTGGCCAATTACTTGGCAGTAGGAAAAATGCTATCACATTTACTGTCCCGGGGAAATAAGTTTATGTTCAACGCAATGCATAGTTCTCTTGGATTGATGATTACCTCTTCGATATAGGGCCTGATATTCAAATATGCAAATGCATCAAGAGAGATGAAGTTTATGATATTATTAAGGCTTGTCATGACGAACCCTGCATCGGGCATTTTCTGATCGAAGAAATAGGCATAAAGTGTTACAGGTGGGTGATCACTGGTCCACAATATTTAAATATGCAAGAAAATATGTCCATAGCTGTGATAATTTTTAGAGGATGGGTCATCCCATTCAAGGCGATGAAATGCCCCTATAGCCACAAATTATACTTGAACCTTTTGAAATATGGGCGATCGATTTTGTGCACCCTTCAACCCATCGTCAAATCAGAAGGTGTATATTCTGGTTTGCACATACTATGTAACTTATTGGGTGGAGGCAGTAGCTCTCCTAAAGGCTACAAAAGAGACAATTATACATTTGTATTTGAACTATTTGTGTGGTATGGATGGATTTCTTAGAGAGATTGTAACATATGGGGGATCGCATTTCACTGCCCACAAAATTTCTTCTACCTTACAGAAATATCAAATTAAACACATAATTACTTCTTACTATCTTCAAGAAAATGGATAGGTGGAAATGTTGGCTTGTTGGGGCCTAACGTAGGTTCGAAGGTGATTTAGCCAAACAAATCCCAATACTATTGGCCCTTTTAGCAACAGTCCATGGAGCGCAGACTGAGGTATCACCCAAAGTAGTATGGGAGGGTGCTAGAACCAGGTTTCTACACCCTGGAGATGTTTGATGGTTTCAAGTGGTCCACGGTTCGACCCTGCAAGCACGTCATTACGCACACTTACCCATACCTCATAGTCTAACATGTTGCCTTCATGTAGCTCTACTCGGGGCTCGAATAGTTTTATTACCGAAGTCCTTACTCGCAGCCCAATATTAGGTGATTAACTGAACTTATTTATACACTTTTAGTTATACTTAACAATATTCACAATTCATATAAGTGCGCACAGTAAAGAAACATTATAATTGCAAGTAATACCAAACATGTAATAACTTAGAACAGATACACAAGATTCAGATAAAACTTCTCTTTATTGTTTTCTTCCTTCTGTTACAGACTCAACCCTACCCTGCACACTCAGCTACAGGGGTCCGCGCACTCAGCTACAGACTCTACTAGGCCTCTACACACTCAGTTGCAGAGCCTCTTCCTGCTACTAGGACCCAAGACACTTAGAATTTTTCTCTATGCTTCGCTATCTTCTTCTATCCATTAGATTCCATTAATCCATTATTTATTTTACAACTTAGAGCCTCACTCTATTTATACAATCCCATGGTCCGCAAACCATGGGTAGGCTGACATTACATTCAAAATTTAGGGTGGACAGCCCTATGACTGTAACATACAATTCACGCTTCACATCCACAATTCACGGAGTCTTTTCAACAATAACAACTAAAAACTTGGGCTTTGAGCCCTAAAACATGCTATGGGGGGGATTCCATGCCCAACATGCCCCCAACACAATCATTGTGACTCGCCCTCGAGTCACTCTATTGGCACGACGATCTTGGCGTGGAGTCCCTCCAGCTGGTCTCGAACGGTCTTGATGTTTGCAACACACTGAGCTGCTGCTTGCTGAAACTGCTACACCCGTTCCTCAGAGACCTCTATTTCCAGCGTACTGCCCTACATGTGTGCACGCATCCCTTGAATCTGTGCAGGATTTCCTTCAATATCTACCATGATTGTGAAGGCTTCGTCAATCCATGGCTGAACGCGTGCTTTGAGAACTGCTTCCTTATGGCACGCTACGTCCACCTACTCCTTTAATGCCTTGGCTTACTGCATCATGGCAAGCTGTTGAGTAAGGACTACTGTCTGCGTAGTTCCTCTGATGTTGTCATACTGCTACTAGATTTCACGCACCATTGTCTCCAGCTGCTGGATGTTGGGGTCCTCCTGCAAGGTCGTGAGGACCTCCAGTGCCTGTTCCAACATATTCGTATCGTCACACACTGCACCTCCAATATCTTCCAACCCTGTTGTAATAGAGCTGGCCCACTATTCTTTGATTTCTGGGGGAGTGGAAGGCTGCACCTTCAACCATAGCTTGGCAATCTAAAGGTTCTACTCCAGCTGAACCTTTGTTGTCTCTTCTCTCGTGTCATGGTCTCCACTTGTCAAACTGTGAATCCACACTTCTACGGGTAGATTTGCTGCGATAGCCAACTCTAGGACACATCGGCAAGCGTCATGTACCATCTACACCAACCGTTGATTCTATGACACCAACTCATCGCACTACAAGTTGAGCTACTCCGTATTGAGCTTCTGTTCACTAAGAACTTAGATCGTGCGGTTCTCCCTAGCGCAAAACTCTGTTGTGATCCCATCTTGTACTTGATATAACTCAAACGCTCAGTTCTCAAATGACCAAGTGTTGTTCACTGGCTATCCCTTTAAATTTTATAGCCCCTTTCGAATTTGAATTCAACTGTTCCCACCAATTTCGGGCCATTAATGCTTCGTTGGTGGCAGATTTTCCCAAATATTTCCCATAACTCACATCTTAAATGCCCACCGCCCGCTCCATTTGAGCTCAAATCGGTTATCATGTCATTAATAGTGACACCAATAGTCACTTCCTAGCCAACCCGCGCGGTAGCGTAGCCCTCCATACGCGGTCCTGAACCTTGTGACATCCTTATTCTACGTGCATTTCCAATATCGTGCAACTTCCAGGTAGAATATTTTATAGTCCTACGCTCCCTTTCAACTTCCTAGAATGCTAATACTATCCTTCCTACAGCTAGTCTGGTGGTCGCACCACCTGTGCAGAGCTCCATCTCATCCTTTTTTGTGGTTCGCAGAGAATCCTCATCTTCCATTGTGGTGATCAGCACTGTGTGCTCTATTATTTGCAATGTGCTACCCTACTCACTGCGTTTGGCGATATGCGGTCCCAGCCACACCAATAGACTAACTAATTCTCGGCGATAGTCCTCCAATTCGTTAGTATGATCATACACACCTTGTCTTGCCATCCTTGTTTTATCAACGAGAAATGCTTCTTTTATTTTGTTTTCCAGCCCCTTGACTTCTGTGTCCATTAAAGCGGTTTACTCCCTTAGCTGTACCTGGTCTTTTTCAAGTTTGAAAAGTCTAAAGTTTCCCCGTAAAATTTCTTCCTGAAGTTTTATATGTTCTGTTTCTCGTGGCTATGTGATTTCTTCATTCTGGGCTTTGCACACTGTCGAAGCTATGGGTGCTCTTACATGCAGATTCAGCTTTGCATGCTCCTTAGAGATTATAGTCCCTGCTTCATCCCACATATTTGGAATTTCTCGCGCAGTCAGGGTTTTGTACATGGTCCTATAGGCCCATCGAACCACTGGTACGCGCAGACCCCAGTTAGTGTGTTTCACATGGTGGATCATGTTCAGCACTTCTTACACCTTGCCAAATTGTTCCCTGCAAATAATCTTTGGCATGCTTCATCTTTCCTGTTGCTGCGTTTTGTTCCTGTTTTCTATCATGGGAGAGGAGTGCATTTGTGCGGGCTGCATGCCATACGATTGTACCCATCTGGAAAGGTGGGAACGCAAGCTATTTTTCCCCTCATAACCGGCTCCATCCGTACTTGAGGTTTTCCAAATCGTATAAGAATCCCCCTTCTGCATTCGCACCAATCCCCAAAACTTTGCTTGTGCGTACCTCACCACCTTGTGGGCGTAGCGCGCAGTGCCCATTTCAGAGTATCGAACCGTTGTTGTTCTGTCACTTCGCTCTCAAATTCATTTAGGAATTCATCCACTGCTGTCAACCCGTCGTACCTAGGCAGATCCCTTATCTCTATTGTCATGTAGTGCAGTGATCTTACCATCATGTTGCAATTGAGTGTGGTTACTTCGTGTAACCAATTCTGGCATTGTTCTATTTCTTTGTCCGAATCCGAAGTGCAGGAGCTTTCGTGCTCCCACGAAATCCTACCATCTACTGTTGGATTCACCCAATCCTACTCTCGAATGGTTATCTTGTAGATACAGTCGAGATCGTCATCATAATCATTGTTGCACACCGGTTCTATGTAGCGCGCTCCTTCCACAAGGTCTAAAGGTATCACTACGCGTAGTGATTTTTTCTCAAAAATCATTTTGCGCTTCTTTAGATTTATTACTCCATTCATATAAGTGGCCCAATCTATTCCCAGTAGCATGTGATAGGGATTGTTGTCATCGACAATCTCTATCACATCAAAATCTGCCAGCGCACTAGCAGCTTCGATATCTACTGTTATCCCTTGCAATCTTCCCATCGGTAGGATCTTCTGCTAGTTCACCATTTGGAAATGAATAGGAGACAATTATAGCACAGGTCTGCACATGCATTCCCATGTTTGTTTTGGCAGTACATTCGCATCCGATCCAAGATCTAGAATTATTTGATCCATTTCGTACTCTCCGATTTGCACAGTGAATCTCATTTCCCTTGCTATTCACAATGCATGTTTTCCAAGTTTCCGAACTACACACGGTTCTCCTGACCCATCGCACCTAGTGATAAGTTCCTGTAGTTGTTTTACAACCTTGCTGTCACCCAGCAGTTTCATGCATGTCTCTAGAAAGGTAGTGAGCATTGAAATATCCATCTCTAGTTCTAGTTGACCCTTTCTACCTGAAATGGAGGCCTACGTGAATCTCTTCTTAGCTTCCACGAATGTCTCCTTCACGCGCTCCAAATCAAATTCAGGTTCCTTTGTAGGAGCCTTGTGAACCCACACACTTTCTTCTACTTGCTTACCTTTTTCATCTTCGGTTGTGATACCACTTTGAAGCACCATGTTTACATTTAGTCCTCTTCACGCGGCTTAGACCTCATCATTTGTAGGTTCTGAGTCGGGGGAGGCTGGAGTACTCCTTTATTGTGCAACCTCGCTATCAGTGTAGGCTAGTCCTCCATCCCATGATCAAATTAGGTACTATAAACATGATGCTCTTGTCGGATTCATACAATCATGGGTATAGTGCCCTGGCCCTCTGCAATTGTAACAAATTAGTTGTCCATGACCCCTTCCTGGTCCCATTCCACCTCGACCTCGTCTACGTCCCTAAAATCCAGCATGTGCCATCCCTGCATTTGGATTGAGGGCTCGTGTTTCGGTCTGCACTCTATAGGCAGGGGTATGATCCATCATCAGCTTGCAACTTCTACAAGTGCACTCATCATGGCCTACCGACCTACAGAAATTACAGAACAATTGCTATTACGTTTGCATATACTTTTGTAATAGGTGACAGTTATTTGTAGTGTGTTTTCCTCCTATATGACGAATTGTGCACCATAATGTAGGTGCCACTCTTGATCCTGCTTGTGCCTTTGGTCTTAATAACATTGGCCCTCCTCCCACTACGTAATTCGCAAAAACTGGATAGTGGTCCCTGTCATGCCCCTGGCCTTTGCATTTTATGCGCCATACCTCCTCGCGTGCCTCTGGCTGAGTTGTTCTGTCTTGTTTCAAACTCTGCATTTCCAGACACAAATTTTGCAGTTGCTTGTGGATTTGTTGGACTCCTAGACTTGGATCTTGTATACAGGTCTCGTGCAATATCATTGCAATCTCCAAAGCTTCAGCCTGGGTGGATAGCTTTCATTGTGACAACACCATCCTTAAATGTAGTGTTAGTGACGCTACAAACCATGGGCGGTGCTTTCCATCCATCAAGGTCATGCTAGCTTCGCGAATCATACTCTTTAGTCTTTGGTCTAGATCCCATGGGGTCTCGCCTGGAAGCATCCCGATTTCCTTAAACCCGGTAATAAATTGTGTCTCTGATTTTGGCCTGCTAAATTCCCTGTTCAACGCACTCTGGATATATGTGATTCCTACGTTTGTATGATCATTAGAATGCGTAATGTACCATGTTTGTGTGCAATCCTACAACGCACTTACCAATGTTTCCTTCTTTATATTGTCATCCACGACTCCTTGTGATTCCCATACAACCTTTACTACGAACCAAAATTGGTTCGGATCTTCGTTCCCTACTCCTTTGAATACCAATAGTTTGATCGTGCTCACCATATTGAACTGTGGTGGTGGCGGAGGTGGTGTGGGTGGAGATGGGGGTGACGGTGGTGAAAATGGTGGTGGTGTAGGTGGGGGTGGTATGCATGGAATTCACTGCCTTATCAAATTGATCGCACTTCTCGGAGAAACTTTCCTGAGCTCTTCCTCACTTTCCCATCGTGGCAAAATCAAGGGGCTATTTTCTATCTCTGCACTACCTTCGTTTATGTAGATCCTCCCACTTCACGTAGTCCCAAACATTAATTTATTCGCATAACCTAATTTTCACACAATAGCATTTTTATCAATTTGTTTAATGATTTAATGCACTTACCTCACGGTCCCTTGAGGAAGCAACATTCCACCTCGCTGTAGTTGACAGTCATATCTACCACAAACTTGGTGATAAAACCCCCTATAATTCGATCGAGCCAATGGTCCACAACGCGCATGATCTTATCTTTTGACGCTTCTAGTTTGCGCACTAATTCCAGAGTCCAGACAATCGATTTGTCAAGCCTACACCTTCCCTAACTATGTGCTAGCTTCGTGATCCACTCGTACAACTCAGAGGGGAAGGATGCAAAGAATATTTTGTGGATTTCCGTATATAAGTAGTGCTCTAACCACTGTTCCTTTGATACTCGTGGATTCCTGTTTTCCTGCATCGCGAACTCGTGAATCTTTCTGTCCAACCACCCTTCAATTTCTTTCTTTGTTGGATTCTAGTGACATGACATCAGACATCCCTTATGCAGATCCCGGTCCCGACAATGGAACCATTTCTTGGCTTTTTGGGGCTTGACCTAGGTTCAAAGGTGATTTAGCCAAACAAATCCTAGTACTAATGGCCCTTTTGGCAACAGCCCACGGAGCGCAGAATAAGGTCTCACCCAAAGTAGTATGGGAGGGTGCTAGAACCAGGTTTCTACACCCTAGAGATGTCTGATGGTTTCAAGTTGTCTGCGGCTCAACCCTGCGTTCACGTTGCTATGTGCACTTACCTGTACCTAGCAACTTGAGATGCTACCTTCGCGCAACCCTACTCGGGGACTGAACAATGTTATTACCCAAGTCCTTATTCGTAGCCTGATATTAGTTGATTAACTTAACTTATTTGTATGCTTTTAGTTATACTTAACAATAATCACAATTCATATAAGTGCACGCAGAAAATAAACAATATATTTGCCAATGAGATCAAACATGTAATAACTTAAGAACAGATACAAGGAATTCTAATAAAACTTCTCTTTATTACTTGCTTCCTTCTATTATAGACTCAACTCTACCCTGCACACTCAGCTATAGGGGTCCACGCACTCGGCTGCGGACTCTACTAGGCCTTTATGCACTTAGCTGTAGGCCCTCTTCCTACTACTACGACCCAAAATACTTAGACTCTTACTCTATGCTCGCTATCTTATTTTATCCATTCGATTCCATCAATCCATCGGTTACTTTACAACTTAGATCCTTGCTCTATTTATACAATCCCATGGTCCATGGAACATGGGTAGGCCGATATTACATTCAAAACTTAGGGCGGACAACCCTATGACTCTAACTTACAATTCGCGCTTCGGTCCGCAATTCGCGGAGTGTTTACAACAATAACAACTCAAAACTTGGGCTTTGAGCCCCAAAACATGCCCTGGGGGGGATTCCATGCCCAACAGGAAACCACCAATAAAGTTTTGGAGGTAATTTCAACTAAAACAGTATCTGTGAATGGCCGAAATTGGGTTTCCAAACTCCATCAAACAACTTCAGAAAACACTATTGGCTATTCATCATGCCAACTTGTTTTTGGTAAGGATCCCATTTTTCCAATAGAATTTGAAATCAAGACTCTCAAAACTGTCAGGGAAGTTGGATTGGATTTCACAAAAGTGCAAAAGCAATGCTTGCAACAACTTAAGGAACTGTATGAAATGTGCCTATTGGCCTTACAATGCACAACTGTTATTCAACATCAAAGGGGAAAATGGAATGATTAGCTAATCAAGAAGAAAACATTTTAGAAGGGATACTGGACACTATTAAATGACTCCATATTCCAATATTTCCCAAGGAAAATCCAAACAAGATGGCTGGGACCATATGAGGTTACTAAAGTTTATGACAACGACATAGTGAGACTTACTACAATTGATGATTCTGGCATCTCTTTCCTTACCAATGGACATTGAATCCATCTGTATCACCAACCACTCACACGGGAGTCTTTTCTTCATGAGGTAAGTAATGACTCCAACCTGCAGGTTATAGCTAATTGGGGAGGTAACCCCTCAACTACAGCCGACTAAAGTGTTTTTCTAATTTTATTTCATTCTATATATAATGTACATACCTTTTGTGATTGTTTTTATTGAAGTTAGTCTAAAAGGAAAGAGGGTTGATGTTTCCTTAGTCACAATTTATTGTTCCCTTTGTCACAGTTGTTGTTCCCTTAGTCATAGTTGTTTCTCCCTTGGTCGCGGTTGTTGTTTCCTTAGTCACAACTGTTGTTCCCTTAGTCATAGTTGTTGTTTCCTCAGTCACAGTTGTTGTTCCATTAGTCACATTTGTTTTTCTCTTGGTCGTGGTTGTTGTTTCTTTAGCCATAATCATTGTTCCCTTGGTTGCGGTTGCTATTTCCTTAATTACAATTGTTGTTCCCTTAGTCAAAATATTTTTTTCTTAGTCACGGTTACTATTTTCTAAGCCACAATTGTTTTTTTATACATATTTATTCTTTTTAGCTTGTTTTTTTAATTGAAGCTCTTCCTTGATATAATGATGAAACAATTAGTTCACCCAAGTGATTCCCATAAGAGAATGTTTTATAAGGAATTTTTAATAGAATTATAAACCTCTTAAACTTTAAACAACCCTGATATTGTAAATACATCAAGATATTTATAATCCATTTCTTCAATCACCACTAGAGGAAATTTCCTTCATTTTTGTTTCTCATAGTTCTTTGATCTCCTTCAAAAATACTACTAAAAAGGTAATTATTACAATACTTTTTACGCCATCCCTGACTCTTAAGGAGATGATAAACCACCCCATTTACTAATATTTTGTCATAACGAAAAAAAAAAAAACAAAATAATACTAATAATAATAATAAATAAATTAAAGAAGAAGAAATGAATTGAACAAAGGATAGGGGGTCTCATCATGAGATAACCTACCATGATCATATGAATTAATGTGGTGACATTACCACTCTGGTCACCAAACTAGGGTAATGGCCTTCGACCATTAGGTTGAATGACAAGAGGTCCCATCACGATCCAACTTGTTCGTCTCATTAGCTCTCGTGAATGGCATTCTTACCAACTCGTCACCATGCCAGAACAATTTTCTTTTGTTCATAATAAAAAAATAAAAAGTTATGAATAAATTTTACTAAAATGGGACACTAGCATATCAATGGGTTAAAATGAAACCATGTCGAGGCTATGGATGCCTGTTGGTTGTAGAGTACATGCATATGGTATTGAAGTACATTTGAAATAACCATATAAAGTTAGCTATTTCACCAATATGTTAGCAATAATAAAGGAAAATTGTTGGATTACCATGGAAACTTATTAGATATTTCCTTGGAAAGTGGTGATGATAAGTATGTATAAACAATTAATTTTAATCTTACATATGAGGGACATAATTGTTTTTTGAAGAGCCACTAAGTCTATTCTAAATTTATTTCATTTTTCTCTAAGGGTAATCTTTTGGCGAATATTGCCTTATCCACTTTTCGACGTTTAAAATATCTTCACATTATTTTACTCCACTTTAATGATTTGGGTGTCATAATATCTAATCTTGTCAGCATGCTTTATGATTAATGCATCCAATAATTATGCCACATGCCTCACCCTTCATTTCTGTTTTTGACAGTTTCTCAATTATGTCTAATTAATATATCCTTATTCATTATTCATGTCAATTGTATTAACGTATCAAACACATGGTAGAAGATAATGGATGACCTCTAACTTCATTGTCGGGTGGGGGTGTGTGCGGGGGGTGCAAGGATAAATATACAATTGGATGCTTAAATTTTTAAAACATCATTGCATTTTATGGTTGTTCAATTCTCCACTCCGTGCAACATTTCAGTCTTCGTATTTTCTGAACTTTGTTGTTTCTAGATCAAAATTTCTCCCTGTGGAACAACTAAAATGGGAGGTCATTCAATGCATAGCGGACTTGCCTAGTTTTGGACCTCTGAGCAAGTGTGCAATACTCTAGATCAAGTATGGTGGTCCAGCTATTTCCTATGACTAAAAGGCTTTGATAATGAAGTCGCCTTGGAATTTACAAGGAATTTGAGTAATGGGATAACATTGGTAAAGGGAAGACAAATACAAGTAAATGAGGAAGCCTTGGTAGATGTGACGGGCCTCTCCACAGAAGGAGATAAGTGGTTTGAAATACATAATCCACTACAAAGTGCAACGTTCCTATTTGTGGACCCTAGAGAGGAACTTGTTAGAAAAGGAAAATGGTACAATCCTTCCTCATTGCCAGAGCCATGGAGGGAATTAGTAGGCATCATCTAAAGGTACATTACATGCGATGGATGGTATGACTTGACAGAGGCAGGCCATATGTTTCCTTTCAAGAAGTTCGAAGTAGGAATAAATTCTGTCATGTAGGAGAAGAGCCTTACCCAACCTATTCCATAACTATTCTTCACGTCAATCATTTGTTTGCATGAGGTCATGCAAAAATGTAAGCAGGGGGTGATGTTGGGCTTCATAACTGATACAATTTTCTTATCTTATTTCTTATTTTTATGTTTGTTTTCTAAGACTTTTTGTGTGTAGAATGTGATAACTTCGTGATACAGATTCTAGAAAGGTGTAAATGGATTTTCATTATTTTATCTCTTTTGAATTGATATAAATTATGAAAGGTGTGGTTCACTTATGATTTGAACCGTTATTTGAACAAGGATATCTGATTCCAAATGATGTTCCCTGGAATAGCCAAGGAAGAATGGATTACGTGGGGCTGTTCAAGTTAATTATAGCCAAATGAACGAGATTGACTTCTATCCTGGATGAATTAGTTGGAGAAAAGATCATGATCCTGCTATTCTGGGAAATGATGGAGATTTTTGTAACTTGAATAGAGCATCCTGAGAATCTTCAGATTCTCATGACCACTCTCTATTTGAAAATAGGCTCGTTTTGTAATATAAGAATGAGGGATTGAACCTCAATAAATGAGTTTGAGATATAATAATTTTGATCTATATTGCAAATCTCTACAGACATTCCTTGTAATTTACTCGTTATAATTTAATGGAGACTTTTGCGGTTCGACTTTAACTTATTGCATTGATTTAGCTACGAGGCAATTGAATTCCAACGATCTTGGGCCCAGTCTTGGAACTCCTACTATCCTTTCTCGTAATTTTAAGTTTGTATTCCGCTTTCACTTTCTGTTCTTTAATTATTTAGCTGTTCTCTAGATATACTTGCTGTTAATTAGATTCACTGTTAATGTGTGAGTTTTTGCAACAACTACAGTTGAATATCATATAGTTAGATTTACTGCAATTGGTTCCTTGGAGTGATATATTTCCTTTTTGTTTCATGTTGATTGATATAGAGTTGTTAATTCTTATGATTTGATATCATTTCTGGCGAATTCATCTCTAGCCATAGTGTTGTTCCTTTCTTGTAGACCGTTGGCTCATGAGATTCATCACGGGGGAGACCCTGGGTTTGGGCACAGGAGGCCAACAATGGTTTTCTATAGTCTAGGACAATGTCGACATTTTCACCTTACCCCAAATGGCAAGGAATCCCACTCGAGGCATGCCACGACCAAAAGGGAGAAGGGTTTAGCATGGAGTGGCGGAAGGCTTAACTGGGTTGCAATTGATCAAATATATAGATACATTATGTAAAACATAGAGGTAACAAAATACTCATGATATCATACGGATTACCGATTACATGCAATTGATAAAACATTCAAAAAGTTTAAAGATCCATCATACACAGGCCTAGATACATAATAAGCTACAATTGATTTTATCAGGTCTTTATATTAATCATAACAATCAAACATTAAAATATCACTTGGCTTCTGCCGTAAACAACTACACAAAATACCTGGCTCAAGTCCACGGGTTTTGTTTACCTTCACAGACCATGTCTTCCAAGCTCCTGCAACCTTCCCTCCATCTGCCACAATAGGGATCCTTTCACCTTCTTTCAACATCGCTAAATCTAACCCCGCTCCTTTCCTAGTCTTCTCCTTTTATATCCTTCTCTGTTACCTAGACTGCCAGTTCTTCCCCTTGGCTACTTCTGCACCTTCCCGCCCCTTCGGCTACCTTTTCCTTCTGCTGCCACCTTGCTGTAACTCTTGCGCCACTACTTGTTGTTGCCAACCAACTGCTGTTGCCATGTGTTTCCTTCTCATCCCTTGGTCAACCAAAATTGGTCAAAACCTTTTCAAAATTTAAACGAAGGCCCCAATAGGCCCTGACCACAATTCCTTGACTTGTCTCCAAGTCATGTTGTTACATCCTTTGTTGGTCCTGTCGATCCTGCGGGTGGTGGTTGCGCTATTGCCTGCACTGGTTCTGTTGTCTGCTATGCAGGTGATTTTTCTACTTCGATCATTGCTTTCAGGGTGGCATCTGCTTCTGTTGCACCTTATCACACTTGAGGTTCCCCCATTCCAAACGAAGGCTCCAACTTCAGGACAAAGGGCGTTGTCTGCTACTTGAACACTGTATAATTTTGAATAGCAGTGTCCCACCATGCGAGAATTGCATTGGTGGCCTGAGTAAACACCTCGGCTGAGTGGGATGTCAATTCAGTTGGCCACTGGCTTTCGATGTCGCTCCCTTGCTGCCTGCTAGAGTCACACACATGGCCCATACATGGAATTGATAAGACATTCAAAAAATTAAAGATCCATCATACACAGGGCCCAGAGACATAATAAGTTGCAACTGATCTTAATAGGTCTTTATATTAATCATAACAATTAGACATTACAATATCACTCAGCTTCCGCTGTAAACAACTACATGAAATACCCGACTCAAGTCCATGGGTTCTATTCAGCTTCATGGACCATGTCTTCCCAGCTCCTCTAACCTTCCCTTCATCTGCCGCAATAGGGATCCTTTCACCTTATCTCAATCTCGCCAAATCTAACCCCAATCCTTTCTTGGTCTTCTCATTTTATATCCTTCTCTGTTACCTGAACTGCCACTTCTTCCCCTCGGCTGCTTCTGCACCTTCCCACCCCTTCGACTGCCTTTGCCTTCCACTACCACCTTGCTGCAACTCTTATGCCACTTCTTGTTCCACCAACCAACTTTTGCTACCACCCGTTTCTTTCTCGTCCCTTAGTCAGCCAAAATTGGTCAAAACATTTTCAAAATTTAAACGAAGGCCCCAACAGGCCCCAACCACAATTCCTTGACTCGTCCCCAAGTCAAATCATTTCATCCTATGTCGTTCTTACTAATCCTGCAGGTGGTGGCTATGATATTTCCTGCATTGGTTTTGCTATTTGTTGTGCAGGTTCTTCTTCTAATTCGATCATTTCTTATGGGGTGGCATCTGCTTCTATAGCACCTTCTTGCTCATGCGGTTCCCCTGTTCCAAACAAAGGCTCCAACTCCAGGACAGAGGGCATTGTCTACTACTTGAAAACTGTGTAATTTTGAATCGTAGTGTCCCACATTGCGAGAATTGCATTGGCAACCTAAGTAAACACCTCGGTCGAGTGGGACATCAGTTCAGTTGGCCAATGACTTTCGATGTTGCTCCATTGTTGCCTACTAGAGTCACACACCTCCTTGAAAAGTAATACCTGCATTTGGACCAGTAGCTGCAGATCCCTGATTATCTTTTTTTACTCGCAAATTCCTCTTTTATACTATCAACTTGAGCCTGGAGGGTTTCCATTTGATTGTTGATTTGCTGCAACTAGGTAGGGTCTGTGTAGTCTTTCGTGTTGGAAAATAGGGTCTATATTTTCTCTCGGAGGGGGTAGACCAAGTGGTTCTTTAGTGCCAGATTTCCAAACCAGTCATGGACCTTGTTCATTAAGGCATATCTATCGACGAGGGCATCAGTTAAAGCTTGATTCTTCGCTTCCAGTTCCTTGACCTTTCGCTTGATCATCCTGGCATAAATTGCTACTAGATCTGGTAGTGCAAATCTCACCATCTCCAATTTCCTCTTCATCTTGGCATCGTTGGTTGCCAGGCATGAGTATGTCACCTGAATGTGGTAGCAGTAGCTGACCAACGTGTAGGCAGCCATGTCTTTTGGTACTTCGGTATCTGCCTCGGTGATGGCTGGCCATAGTGATCTAAACCGCTGTGTGACTTGGTTGACTTGGGCCTGCAATCCAACATTTTCTTGCCACATGTGATCATGCTCTTTGGTCACCATTTGGAACTTCTTCGTTTGTTGTTCATGCTCCTGGGCCAGGTCCTCATGAAGCCTTTTGGCCCTGTGTGATGCTTTTTAAATAAATGAAAACAATTGGGTCGATGACCAGTGCTGGAGCATCTTGGCCTACATTGTGCTAGGGTCTGGGAATTGCTATTGTAGGGGTAGGCCACTGGCGATGGATTTGTTGGAATGGGAGGCGGGCGAATGGGCTTGCTATGATGGCGGGGTGAACTATGGAGTGGGTGGAATGGTGCTAGGAATCACGTGGACTGTGAGACTTATAGGGAAAGATGGAAAGTAGGGCTAAAGCATCGAGGATGTGGTGAGTTTTGTAGGTTGCGTCCTGGTGGTAAGAGCAGTGCCCTCTATCCGCTCGACTGACTGGACTTCTACTTTTGCAGTCGTCCCTCACCAGCTAGGCTGAAGGGTCTTAGATAAAGTCGTGAAGTTTGAGGCAGTGTGTGGGAACGACTCCCTCGACTGATGTAATGCAGTGGAGGTGGTCATGGGGATCTCTTCAACGATGGAGGTTGTGGGGATTTATTTCTCGACCTCCATAGTAAGGTCGATGATTGTAGCTGACAAAGTAACTTCCGGTTTCTTGAGAGTTGGGGTGTGGGAGACTTGCTTTTTCTTGGGCTTGGGGACCGTGGGCTGGGAGGGGGTTTGTCCTACTCTTGTTGGGATATTCATGGCCAACGACATCGTGATGATAGGTGTAAACATGGGTGGAGCCCTAAAATATGGTATGGTAGTTGCTCTCACCTGATCCAAAGCTAGAAATTGTTCATCGGAGCTCGAACATCCTTTCCTCCATCTAGAGCACCATCGTCTCGATTTCATCGTCGGCTGGCCGCTTCTTGCTGCTATTGGCCCCATCTTCCCCTTGCCCTTGTGGATTTAGCACTCCAAAAAGGTACTTGTGCTTCCTTCTATTATCTCATAGGCCACTCCCAGCCATGAGCCCACTTCTCTGGGTAGCACTTCCTAAGTTATGACAAACCTCAGAGGTCTCATCTTAAACGTTTGAGGGTGGACGCACCTTGTTCACAGGTACGTATGTGCATGGGAGGCACCAAACCAAAGGTCTTCTGAGGATTCATCTAACAAAGCCTTGGGTATCCTCTCTATCGACCTTGGTGGCTAGCATCTGCTCGTACTAGTCCCTGAAGGCTATCTCATTGATCTCCTTTGTGCTAGGGTCTCCTGATGCCTTCCACGGGTCATACCAGAGCGCAATGGGTTGGTCCTCGAGGATGGGTGCCATTTGCCTCTCCATCGTTGGCCTCCACTTCCACATCACCAACAACATCAACAGATATTCAAACACGAACCTAGTACCCCTTTTGTACACGTCCTCACATGCTTCAAACAACTCATTGAGAACATACGCTAACCAGTTGAGCACGTCCCCTCGGCATCAATGTTTCGCAAACGAGATTTCATCCAAGGTGCATTCGTTCTTTGTGAAGTGCCGCATTGTTTTTCCTACAATGAGGTAAGAAGAAAATACAATGTCATCCTTGTTAATCTTATCTAACTTCGCTCCTCTCCTGCCTTGCTTGGTCCCATATCTGGCCTAAATATTGTCTTCACTCTGCTTCTTGCCCCACTTAGCCCCTACCTGGAATGCGGTGCTAACTGTATTTCCACCCTCGGCTAGTCCTGTGAGTCGACTAATATCTTCCACATGGATAGGGTACTCCTTTTCCAGCCACATTGAACCTCCATGCATCCTGCTCACTAACAGCTTGGTACATTGCATCGCGGAAAATTGAGTTCCGAACACAAGTAGTCTCCTCAAATGGAGTATTTTTAATCTCTGTAATCCCTTAAATTCTTCCTTGAACCTGGAGGACTTAGTGCCATCCTCCTTTTGGAAATCCTTCATGTAAACTTCTCTCTTCATTGTTGGGAACTGGAAACAGTCTGTGAAGTCATGTGATAAACTATATGCATTGGAGGCTTCTTGCTTCTCTGTCTCTGCACCTGTTCTTCAGAGCGAACTTGTAACTCTTTTGTTGTCTGCAATTGGAATTTTGGAATTCCCTTCATTCTTCTGCGACTTAAGTAGCTGGTCTCGACATGACATTCCCTGATTGATGAGGCCTTAAAAACTAATTACTATGTTGATCTTCCCATGTGTTTTAGCTAGACCTTGCTGTCGCCAGCTGACTTGGACGTGAAAACCCTGACATGGACTCGAAGGTACAAAGTGGGCTGTATGGCGTATTTATTTTTAATGATGGGTTTATTTATTAACTAACTTTATACTTAATGGGAAAAGATATTGCAACTCCTACTTTAACAACTGCTTATTTAGTTACTTAATTAGGAAATGACTACTGGTACGATGGAATGGGACGGGTATCTGTGTGGTCATAAATGTTGGAAAAAGTACATGCCTATGTGTATTCCGTTGACTAGAATTATGTGTGTGGCCAGTAAGTCTACTGACGGGATTACATGTGTATCGACTGACGCTACCCCCCATTGACTCTGCTGACGGGGACTACATGTGTGCCCATTGATGCTACTTCCCCCCCGACCATAAATGGGTTGCGGTAAGCGAAAACTTTTCCGCAACCTTATTATTATTATTATTATAATATATATATTTTAATTTTTGTGGAAGGGCTTCAGGCATGCACCATTCACCCATCCATGCAAAAATACTCCATCCAGTTGCAGAAGCCTTACCGCACCCTAATCTCTGATTTTGTTACTATGAATGGACCCAACCAATGCATCTACAATTTCCATGGGAACTTCTAGAACTTAATGTCATAAAGGAGCACTTTTTCCCCAACTTCAAACAACTTCCTCTTGATATGCCTATTGTGCCTATCTTTCTGCCTCCACTTCTCCACTGATTAATGGAATTCTGCTAAAAACTGGGTTTCTTCAAGTTCCATCAACTGGTTTAGTCTGTCTCGTAAGGCACTATTGTCTATCATTCCCATTGCCTTTGAGATGAACATGCTAAGTAGCATAAATTTTGCTGGTACAACCACTTCCCTTCCATATACAAGTTGAAATGGAGTTTTCTTATGGAGTCTTTTTATTGTCGTACTATATGCCCATAGGGTCACGGGTATTCTTTCATCCTAGTCATCCCTATTAGCAGATATGACTTTCATGAGTCCTTTGTCCAGTATCTTGTTAAACGCTTCTACTACACCATTGGCTTGTGGGTGGTACGGGCTGCTCTTATTGTGTTGAACCATGAATGCCTTTAGCATAGACTCAATGGTCTCGTTCAGGAAATGCGTGCCTTGGTCACTTGTGAGGCTCCTTGAGCATTTGAACCATGAAATGATGTTCTCAAATATGAACCTTGTTGTCATTTCTGCTGTGTAGTCATTTACGGGTGCCGCTTCTACCTACCTTGTGAGGTATTCTATTGTTGTTATGATGTGCCTTGCTTGTGAATGCCTTGCCAGTGGAGAAATGGGTCCAATGAAGTCTACTGCCCACTTATCAAAGATTTTCACTGTGTGGACCAGTTGTAGAGGCAACTCATCACATCGCGAAGGCTTCCCAACCCTTTGGCAGACGTCGCATGTTATGGAAAATTCTTTTGAATTCTTATGGATAGTTGGCCACCATAGTCCTACATGGAGTATCTTTCTTGCGGTGGCCTTCCCTCCTACATGACCTCCTACGACCCCTACATGGCACTCCCATAAGATTTCATTCCTTTCATGATGAACAACACAGTGCCTCAGTATTTGATCTAAGCCCATCTTGTAAGGGTGTCATGCAATCAACTGGTAATCTGTTGCCCTAACACTAAGTGTCGTCTCTGTGCTACTGTGTATTTTTTTGGGCAGTGACTAGTTGTTGTAAGGACTCTGGACACCACATATCTCCACAATGGTATGATATTGTCCACTTTGGGCCTAAGCCCTCATGGATTTGCTTTTGGACTTACCCGAAAAGGCCTCATACCAATGGAGATATTTGTCCATCCTTATATACCCATGATCCTCCCCACTTCTAGTCAATGTGGGACTTTGGTCGTATACCCAACAATCCTCCCCTCGAAAAAAGGACCATCGAGCCTCCCCTCAAACGATTATCCATCCGTCCACTCTCTACCAACCAAGATTCTCCGCTCCAATGCGTTGGAAGCACACGCCTTACATGGAACACCACCTGCCTCGAGAGCTTGCTCTATCCCAGGTCAACTCCTCTTCGCTGTGTTGGGACCATGACACGTCCATGAAGAATCCAAAGCACACCGCCTATCTAACTGAGCTCATCCACGGATCCCATCGTGATATTACCGGGGCCCACCATCTTCGTTCGGCATTCCGAGGATTCATCCACTTGGCTAACTTCGGGGCATGGCTTTGATACCACTTGTAAGGACTCTGGACACCACATATCTCCACAATGGTATGATATTGTCCACTTTGGGCCTAAGCCCTCATGGATTTGCTTTTGGACTTACCCCAAAAGGCCTCATACCAATGGAGATATTTGTCCATCCTTATATACCCATGATCCTCCCCACTTCTAGTCAATGTGGGACTTTGGTCGTATACCCAACATTAAGGCCTTGTCTGCTTAAGCTACCATTTAGCTCTACCTTTGTCTTTTCCCTTCCATCCATGCTGAGATTCATTCTTATGCTTTGATTGCTCATAAAAATGCTTTAGATTCCCAATAACTTCCTCAAGTGATTGAGGCTTATCATACTCAATTTGATCTCTAAATGCTAATGGAAAACCACTAGCAAATCTCTAAACTTTAGCCTTCTCATGAGTAACATATGGTACATACCTCAATAGCTCCAGAAACTTGGTCGTGTACTCTTCATTTGTCATTGATCCCATCTTTAACTCATAGAATTCTTTAGCATTACTGTCGTAGTACCTTTTTGACAAGTACTTCTTCCTAAAAAGCCTCTTGATTTCTCTCTAAGTCAAGTCATCCATCCTAATGTCTCTAACCCGCTTAACATCTTCCCACCAGATGTCTGCACCTTTCAAGTTGAAGATAATTATCACTAGGTCCTACACCAAGACATACTCTCCATGATTTACCATGCATTCCATTTCGGAATCACTAGGCCCAACAAAGAGAAAATCCACCTCTTGGCTTTACCGTATATCCCACCATTCATCGATAAGGATTCCTAGGCTCATCGAGGCACACAATCTGTCTTTACCGCAACCCACGATCCATTTCAGGGTTACTAGGCCAGTGGCTTCATGCATCCTAAGTCCGATTCAAGGACCACTACACCATTTGTTTGTCAATTCAGAGATCCACCCCACTCAGCTTCTGGGTTGTGTTTTATTCTTTCCACGACTACCCCATGCACCGGGGGGGGGGGCTTGCATGGGTTTCACACATGGTTTTGGGCATGATAGTTTTCTGTCCAGGGTATTTTGTAGATCCGGTCAAGGGAACTATGGTTATGTTCTAATCCAGGGTTAATGGATTGGGTTTTATGGATGCTTCGGCATGTATATATATGTATTGTAACATTGAAAGGAACATAATGAAAAATCAATCTAGTAGTCCTGTTTTTGAGATCTAGGGGAAAATTTCTGTGTATATCTATTTTATGTTTTATGCTCTCGCCATTGTTTATTTTCTATTTTTATATTTCGTATAAAGGTAATTTTTGCACGGGGTTAAAATATACATCAACTTCTGTCCAGGGTATTTTGTAGATCCGGTCAAGGGAACTATGGTTATGTTCTAATCCAGGGTTAATGGATTGGGTTTTATGGATGCTTCGGCATGTATATATATGTATTGTAACATTGAAAGGAACATAATGAAAAATCAATCTAGTAGTCCTGTTTTTGAGATCTAGGGGAAAATTTCTGTGTATATCTATTTTATGTTTTATGCTCTCGCCATTGTTTATTTTCTATTTTTATATTTCGTATAAAGGTAATTTTTGCACGGGGTTAAAATATACAGTCCAATCCATGTATCACTAGGTCCTACACCAAGACATACTCTCCATGATTTACCATGCATTCCATTTCGGAATCACTAGGCCCAACAAAGAGAAAATCCACCTCTTGGCTTTACCGTATATCCCACCATTCACTGATAAGGATTCCTAGGCTCACTGAGGCACACAATCTGTCTTTACCGCAACCCACGATCCATTTCAGGGTTACTAGGCCAGTGGCTTCATGCATCCTCAGTCCGATTCAAGGACCACTACACCATTTGTTTGTCAATTCAGAGATCCACCCCACTCAGCTTCTAGGTTGTGTTTTATTCTTTCCACGACTACCCCATGCACCGGGGGGGGGGGCTTGCATGGGTTTCACACATGGTTTTGGGCATGATAGTTTTCTGTCCAGGGTATTTTGTAGATCCGGTCAAGGGAACTATGGTTATGTTCTAATCCAGGGTTAATGGATTGGGTTTTATGGATGCTTCGACATGTATATATATGTATTGTAACATTGAAAGGAACATAATGAAAAATCAATCTAGTAGTCCTGTTTTTGAGATCTAGGGGAAAATTTCTGTGTATATCTGTTTTATGTTTTATGCTCTCGCCATTGTTTATTTTCTATTTTTATATTTCGTATAAAGGTAATTTTTGCACGGGGTTAAAATATACATCAACTTCTGTCCAGGGTATTTTGTAGATCCGGTCAAGGGAACTATGGTTATGTTCTAATCCAGGGTTAATGGATTGGGTTTTATGGATGCTTCGGCATGTATATATATGTATTGTAACATTGAAAGGAACATAATGAAAAATCAATCTAGTAGTCCTGTTTTTGAGATCTAGGGGAAAATTTCTGTGTATATCTATTTTATGTTTTATGCTCTCGCCATTGTTTATTTTCTATTTTTATATTTCGTATAAAGGTAATTTTTGCACGGGGTTAAAATATACAGTCCAATCCATGTATCACTAGGTCCTACACCAAGACATACTCTCCATGATTTACCATGCATTCCATTTCGGAATCACTAGGCCCAACAAAGAGAAAATCCACCTCTTGGCTTTACCGTATATCCCACCATTCACTGATAAGGATTCCTAGGCTCACTGAGGCACACAATCTGTCTTTACCGCAACCCACGATCCATTTCAGGGTTACTAGGCCAGTGGCTTCATGCATCCTCAGTCCGATTCAAGGACCACTACACCATTTGTTTGTCAATTCAGAGATCCACCCCACTCAGCTTCTAGGTTGTGTTTTATTCTTTCCACGACTACCCCATGCACCGGGGGGGGGGGCTTGCATGGGTTTCACACATGGTTTTGGGCATGATAGTTTTCTGTCCAGGGTATTTTGTAGATCCGGTCAAGGGAACTATGGTTATGTTTCTAATCCAGGGTTAATGGATTGGGTTTTATGGATGCTTCGACATGTATATATATGTATTGTAACATTGAAAGGAACATAATGAAAAATCAATCTAGTAGTCCTGTTTTTGAGATCTAGGGGAAAATTTCTGTGTATATCTGTTTTATGTTTTATGCTCTCGCCATTGTTTATTTTCTATTTTTATATTTCGTATAAAGGTAATTTTTGCACGGGGTTAAAATATATATCAACTTCGAATCCAATCTAGCCATCCCACATAAACTGAATGAGAGGACCCATCTTCAAGAAATGTTAAGGCTAGTGTGGAAATATTGTCACACCTGGAAAAACCCATGCCATGGTAGAAACGAAACACAAGAAATCCCTTGCATGCCAAATATAGTAAGGAAAATACACATGCAAGTTGATACCTGCAATGAAGCCTGCTATAAATTCTTGATCCTACCTTTCCCTATCTAATCTTTACTTCCTCTTGCCTTCTTTTCCTTTCTTGCTCCAATGCCAAAATGCTCCAAGAAAACTCTAAGTGTCCAAGAGTATGAGAAAGAGCGAATAATGAGAGAGATCTAAAGCTAAACCGAAAAAAGGTTACCATCTGATCCTCAGAAGCCTTTTTATGAATGAGGCCTATAGTTTCTTCATTTTCCATTATTTTCTTCATTTTCCTCCTCACATTCAACCTGTGACCTTTCACCTCTGTTTTCACCTAATTTCCATTATTTTCATAAATAAATGTGGGAAAAATGCCCTTTTACCTTTCCAAAGCCTTAGCGATTTCCTTTGCCAATTTCTTTAGCCACAAACAACCAAATGAACACCCCTAGGATGTCTTCCCCAAAATTCAACTTGGAATAAGTGTCCCATTAATCCATGGTTATTGCTTTTAACTTTTAATATGTGAAAATTTCACCTGGGTTGTTACATCCATATTAGTTGTCTATCTGTTTGTTATGCATGCATTGTGATGGTCATTGTTGTAGTCTGGTGTTGTCATGATGTTGACGTGGAGATGATTGATATGATAATTTCATTATATATGCATATGTTGTGCTAATTGCTAATTTGGAGTGAATTGCGTAGACAAGATAACCTCCCCTAAACTTAATTCAGGTATGTTTGATCATGTTTCTATTTGGTTTATCTGACATGGTATGTTTGCAGGAAGTAGAATATCAAGATGACTAGCATAATGGTGGACTACAATTCACATTATTCTCCCTACATGTTAGATGAACAACAAGGTGATGAGTATTCCCTCGACATAGAAAATACACTAAGAAGTTTGAAAGTAGAGATTAGAAGTTATAAGGCAGATAATGATAAGACATTCAGTCATAGGAAAGAATTTTTAGGGCACATGAGAAGCAAACAAAAGTTAATGTATTCATCCTTTAGAGTGTATCAGATTTGTAGAGACAAGGACCACTTAGGATTAGTCATGGATAGGATGAAAGGACCAATGGGAATTTGACATTAGGTCTCAATCATGACACATGTTTGACAAAGATTACACACTAAGAGTTGGGAGGTTCTTAGATACACCTGACAGGAGGGGTAATGACTGTGGGGTTCTATTCTAGTTCTGGTTCAAAGAGACATCATCGTCATCACTGCCACCATCTACATGGGAGGAGTGAGAAGCATTACTTGCCAGGGGATTTAAATAAAGTGAAACCTTCTAAATTTGATGGAGAAATGAAGAATCCAGAAGATACAGAAGCCTTGTTGCTTGGGATGAAAAAGTTTTTCAAATTGCATGATTATTAAGAAAATATGAAAGCTAGGATAACTAATTTTAGTATTAAAGGAAAAGTAGACATTTGGTGGGAAGGTGTTAAGAATGTCAGAGGCATTCGAGAAGAGGAACTGACTTGGAGTGAGTTCAAGAGACTTTTAAGGAAGAAGTATCTATTTGAGAGATACTATGATGACAGGGCAAAGTAGTTCTATAAGCAGATGACGGGATCTATGACTGATGGGGAGTATACTAGCAAATTCTTGGAGTGGTTGAGATATGTGCCTTATATTAAATAGGGGAAATAAAAATATTCAAATATTCGTTAGTGGGTTGTTAGCATCATTCAAAGACATGTTTGAGTTTGATGAGCGTATATAGCTAGAGGAAGCCATCAGAAAGTTGAAGCACTATTATGAGCAATCGAAGCGCAAGACTGAGTCTAAGAAGGATTCAAAAGGTGATGAGAAGAATAAAGGAAAGCGGGCTAGAAAAAGAGAAAAAGACTTGGATATAGATGACAAGGAGAATGTAGTGCCACAGAAGAAATTCAATGCATATGACAGAGGACAAAGATTTCAGTGTGAGGAGAAAAATGAGGTGGTGGCAGGAAGTCTTTGCTGTGTTGGAATTGTGGCAAAAATCATCTCAGGAGATATTTTCCACAACATTAGGGTGGCCAATCACATATTTATGGTGCTCAAGAGGCACAAATAGTTGCGGATGTTGGAAAAATCATTCCTCAAATTTATGCAGCATTGGATAGTAGACATTATGATCACCAGGAATCTATTATTGAGATGGAAGGTAAGCTTTGTGATCAAGTTATTTCTAATTTTATTGACCCTAGCTCTAACTATAGTTATATCAGCCCTAACTTGGTGGATAATTTTTGCTTGAATAAAGAAGTGCATGTAGTGTCTTGGTTGGTGCAGTTGGCTACAAGTACCAAGAAAATAATTCATCGCTGGGTGAGATCTTGTGCATTTGAGCTGAAAGGTATGTCTACATCAACACATCTAAATGTATTTCCGTTGGGATCATACAATATGTTGTTGGGTATAGATTGGTTGTACATTCACATGAAAAAGGTAAATTGCTATGATAAGGCTATTGAGTGCTTGGATGACGATGGAGAGAAGAGAATATTGCAGGGTAAGAAGAAGCCTACATTAGTGAAAATCTTTACATCTATGTAGGAAAAACTTGGTTGTAGGAAAGGATGTGTATTGTTTGCAATTCATATTTCTAGTGACAAAGGGAAGGATGTTGAGGATGTTGAAGTCTTCAAGAGGTATCTAATTTTGTAGCAGTTTCAAGATGTATTTCCAAAAAATATTTCAAAGTTACCGCCTCATAGGGAAGTGGAATTTTCTATTAAGTTGATGTCGGGAGCAACAACAACATCAAAGGCACCTTACAGGATAAGCACTCCAGAGTATTGGAATTGAATCTATAGTTGAAGGAAATGCTTGACAAGGGATACATCAGGCCAAGTTTGTCACCTTGGGGTGCACCAATATTGTGAAGAAGAAGGATGGTACTCTCATGTTATGAATTGATTACAAGAAGTTGAACAAGGTGACAATTAAGAACTAGTATCGTTTGTCACAAATTGATGACTTATTGATTAGTTGAAGGGAGCAACAATGTTCTCGATAATCAACTTGAGATCAGGATATCATTAGGTACACATTAAAGAAGAGGACATTTACAAAAACACAATTTGTACTAGGTATGAGCAATATGAGTTTGTAGTAGTTCATTTTGGTTCGACTAATGCTACAAATTCTTTCATGTGTTTGATGAATAATGTGTTGCGTCCTTATCTAGACAAATTTTGGATAGTATTCATCGATGATATATTGATATATTCTAAGAATGAGGAAGAGCATGCATAACACCTAGCAACAATGTTGAGATTGCTAAGAGAGCATCTGTTGTATGCTAAACTTCGTAAGTGCAGTTTCTTTCAAACAAAAGTTCATTACTTGGGGCATGTGGTTTCCAAAGAAGTTATAAAAGTTGACCCGGAAAAGATCAGACTGATCATGGAATGGGCAGTTCCTAGGAATGTGGAGGAGGCTTGATCATTCATGGGACTAGCAAGTTACTACAAGTGGTTCACCAGGAACTTCTCAAAAATTACCTATCCTATTACATCCTTGCAGAGGAAAGGGAATAAATTTGAATGGACTAAGGAGTGTGCAACTAGTTTTGAGCAGTTGAAGCAATTTCTTACAAATTCTTTGGTCTTAAATATTGTAGATCCAAATAAAGAGTTTGTGGTATGTACAGATGCTTGCAAAAGAGGACTTGGTGGATTCTTGATGCAGGAAGGACAGGTGGTATGCTGTGAGTCAAGGAAACTAAATGAGCATGAGCAGAATTCTGTGACTCATGATCTTGAGTTGGTAGCGACATTCATGCCTTGAAGATGTGGAGACACTATCTTCTTGGTAGGATATTCTTCTTGATGAGAGATTACAGTGGACTAAGATACTTGTTTGAACAACCTAATCTGAATGTTAGACAAGATAGATGGTTGGCCACGCTCAATGAATTTGACTACGAGATCAAGTAAATTAAGGGAAAGGAGAACAAGGTTGTAGATGCTCTTAGTAGAAGAGTACGGGTGAACCACATTGTAGCAGTGAGTTCTTATGTGAAACTCTTGCAGGAGTGGATCTTGCACGAAGGAAAATGGGATGAAAAGTATCAACAACTTAGGCATAGGTTAGAACAACAGGTTACAGGTGATCATGATGTGGATTATCGTCTCGCGGCCGATGGTTTGGTGTGATTTAGGGACAAGATCTATGTGCCAGACAACAACGAGCTCAAGAAGCTTATCTTGAGATAATTTCATGTATCGTCATACATGTATCTTATGTTTAGCATGTAGGTATGTTAGTTAATGGGTTGTTATATGCATTAGGGTTATATACATGTCTGTCATTTATTGTTGTTATGGTTACATGCATGGTAGAGGCTAGTGAATTAGTGTGGTCATATGCACATGTGTCGAATAGTCATGAATGATAGTAACTTGTCGTTATATGAATTCCTGTTGTTGTTATATGATAGTGGTATTGATGATTATGTTATATGCTAATTTGCTGTTGTTATATGTTATTTAACTTGATGATTAGGTTTATTACAATAAGATCTTGATTTTATATGTACCCTGCTAAATTGGATTGGCCTATGCAAATGGTTAGGGTTATGATATTTAGGAATGAGTTAATATGTCATGATGTTATGTCATACAATCTAAACTGATTGTGTAGATGTGATTATTACGTATGAATGATAATGGTTTATGATTTTATGATGTGAACATGTTAGCTATTGACCATTGAAAATATCATGATCTCATTTATATTTGAATTGATATGTCATGGAGTTATATCATGCTAATTTGGATTGATTGTGCATAAAAGATATCCTCCCCTGAGATACATTACTTTATGAGCTTGCTTATGTTATTTACTTTGTGCTTGAATGTTTGATTATGTCATCTATTTGGTGTTTGCATGTTGGTGTCTATTATGTCGTCTATCTGTTGGTGGATGTTTGATTAATCACATGATATGATTACGGGTCTATAAGATTGCATCAATAAATGATATTGTTCTTAAGATGGTCGTACTAACACATGTGTTGAGATAGTTGACATGTACTTGATCATAATAGGTGATAGTTGTAGCATTATGTCTTATGACTGTTAGTTGATTATGACCTCATTGTTAGACTTGGTAAATGTTGATTTCAAATTTATAGATATGATGCTTTTATTTATGGAACATGTGACTAACATGTGTGAAAAATTGTAGGGAAACATACTTGGTATTAGCATAACAAGGTAACAATTGATTTGTCTATATATACTTAACAGCTAGGTGAAGTGATATCATATAGTAAGACTCAATTGTAATAAGGTAAATGGTAAAAGAAAAGGAACCGGGTAAGAATTCCTTTGGCTATGTTTGGAAACCCTAATTCCAAACGAATGAGTGCTTTGCATACAGGAAGTCTTCTTAACCCTAATTTTTCTTGAATTATGTGGATATATGCTATATTCATGGACATGTATTTGACAGGTATAACAACTGGTGTCTAGTTATAGCTAGATCCTTCAAGGGAATTGGATTCCCATGAGACATGGCACATATGTGTTCATCTATAAGGCAACGTGCTTGTCATAACAAGGTAAGCTAACTAGTATATTGTTATATTTATTTATACATTGAAAATTATGTGTTTATGGTAGCATGATGCAGGGAGTTGCATGGCAAGAGAGGTTGCCATGAAATCTTGAAGAAGGCTCGAATTGAGCTTTCCTTGGGAACCATGGGGATTGAGTCATGATGTTTGTTGCTAGTCTCATGATTTTGGTCTTTTGTATTTTTTTGAGCTTGATTTATGGTTTTGTTTATGTCTGGTGCAAGGCCTTGTCACTTTGTTGTGGTGTTGTATTGTTATTTATTTTCATGGTTTTCTTCTTGTTTGTTTCCCATCTTGCCTTTTATGTTTTGAGTCTTCGGAATTGGTTTAAGAAAAAGGAAAGTTAATGGAGTCCAAGGAGAGTTGTGTGGTACCCATCAGGTAATGTAAGACCTAAATGAAGCTTGGTGCATGAGTAAGGGAAGTTGAAGGTAAGAATATGACATTCGATTGGATTAATTTTCCATTGGTGTAAATGGACAGTGACACTACAGTCATGAGAAAGGTAACAGGAAAAGTGAAGTAAATGGATTTGAGGCATCAGATACCTTGGCTATGTTGGGAACGATTGTTATCAATGTTGTGCATGTTGTGCACGGATGAAGGGAGTTATCTTAACCTTGAGCTTATGTTATTTGGTAATTATATTGTGATCATGTTTATGCTAATGTTTATAGATATACATGTATGTATGTATGTATGTCATTTTTTGACAGGATCATGATTGTTAATGCTAATATTTATAGGTATATATATGTATGCCATTTCCTGACAAGATCATGATTGTTAATGCTAATATTTATAGGTATATGTATGTATGTTGTTGTTTAACATGGTTGTTAGGAATCATTCTTGTGGAGGAATGATTGCTTACACAGGTGAATGACATGAAGAGGTTCTTGGTTCATGAGGAATCAAGTGGGAAGAGTAGCTTGACAGATCTCTGAGGTCAGTATCACGTGGATATGAAATGATATTATGTGATTATACAATGTTTATGTTTATGTTATGATAGGTAACACTGAAGGATACATCAACGAAATGAAAACAATGTGCTTTGCGCATGCTAGGATAAGCATATAGATGACAAAGAGACACTGGAAGCAAGGTTGCTCAATACAGGTAGTGTGGTTTTGGGTGTGTAGTGCTATTGTTGTGTATATGTTGTGCATGTTTTATATTTAGTGATTGTACCTATGGTGTTTTGTGCATATAGCATATACAGTGTTGGGTATAGATGGTGCTATGTACATGTTATATAAGTAGTGTTATGTATATATGGTGTTATGTGCATGTTGTACAAGTGATACTATGTACATATGGTGTTGTGTGCATGTGGTACTGTGTACACGCTGTACATGTGGTGTTGTTTGTAGGGTGTGTTGTGTACATGTTGTGGATGTTATGTTGTGTACATGTGGTGTCGTGTACATGTCATGCATGTGGTACTGTGTACATGTGTTATTGTGCACACATTGTACATGTGGTGTGGTGTACATGTGGAACTATGTAAGCATTGTGTAGGTGGTGCCGTGTACATGTGATGTTGTGTACACGTTGTGCAGGTGGTGCCATGTACATGTGATGTTGTACACATATTGTGTAGGTGGTGCGGTGTACATGTGGTATTGTTTACATGTGTTACATATGGTACTGGTGTACATGTGGTATTGTGTGCATGTCATACATGCTGTGTTGCGGGCATGCGGTACCATGTAAGTGCATTGTGTAGTCTTTGTATCCTGACATGTGTATTTTTCGTGTTGTATTATGTGTACATATGTGTATTGTGTTGTACACTGGATGTAGGCATACGTATTGTGTTGTGTTGTACATTGGATTTAAGCATATGTATTGTGTTGTGTTGTACACTGGGTGTAGGTGTATGTGTTGAATTCCAGGTGTAGGTGCATGTATTGCAAGGTGTTGTACGTCGTGTGTGGATGTATGTGTTATGATGTACATTGTGTATGTGTACGTGATTGAAGAAAAGCAAAGGCACTGGGTGCTTTCCGGGCGTGGCAACTAATCGAGTGTGTGTACAAAAAGAATAAAGGCAGAAGTAGGGATCGATGAAGGATAAGTATTAGTATTTTATTTTTGTTTTACTATACATATGACCTATGATTTTGATTTATGATGGTTATATGTGATCTATGATTCTGGTTTATGATGATTGCATGTGATTCATGGTTTTGATTTATGATGGTTGTGTTGTGAGGTAATCGGATGTGATATGTTTATTCATGATGATTTGGTCAAATATTTAGTTTGACTTGTTGTGACAAGTAAACATGATTGCAAGTGTACCTTATTGACAAGCTACCAATGAGGTATGTTGTGAATTTATTTCAATTTATTATGAATCGAAATTATGTGCTTGGTACAGGAAAGAATGAAATTCCTAGTTGGGTGGTCGAAACTGATGACAAGAATTGGCAGCAACAATGAAAGAAATTGGAACGCGAAGCAGTGTGCTAGTAAAGCACTTCAGGAGCAGGGCCATTGTGGGACACTGGTGCCCAATAGTATCCATTGATTTCCATGAACATGCTATGAACGGTATGATGGTTTCGAGGAAGCATTGCCAAGGGATGGATCACTTGGGATAGGGTATGTCAGGGAACTTGGAAGGTGAGTGACTGGATGGAAGGGGTGACCAGATTGCCTGAGGGTCTGTGTAGCAGAGAAGGGAAGGTAGGGGATGGATTTGTTTTGATCATTAGCATTGCCATATGGAATCAGATGCACATTGGGAGTGCACCTTAGAACAATGAGCCGATAACTGTTCGCTGAGAGGAAGTGTGGAGCAGGATTATAATGTTGAACATTGGATGCATATTTGACCTTGCAGTGGATTCTGGACTTCCTAAGAAGGAGGTGAATCCTGGTACTACTTTGAGGGTGGAGGTGTGAGCCTCTAGATTCCCTTGTTGCGGATGCAGACATCGTATCCTTTTATTTGTTGGTTGAAAAAAGTGCATATGTGTATATTATTGTAATATCGAGCTGGATTTATAAATCTCCATAAACAATATGATTATTTGTTGGGTGAAGCAAATGTGTATGTGTGTATATGTGGTTATTATTATAAATACTATAATGAGTTGTGTTATAAAGCTCCAGTAAACGGTATGATTGTCATGATTCAGTAGTGGTCATTGTAAATACTGCAACAAGATATGCTATAAATCTCCATGGGCAGAATGTTTTGTTTTCAACGGTCTTGCTAGTTATTGGTGTCATTGAACACTGAGGACGGTGTTCCCCCAAGGGGGAGGGTTTTGTAAAAACCATCATTAAAAATCCATGTAAAAATATATAAGACCATGGTCATGGGACACGTATTCCAAGCCAAATGTTGGGAAAAACATCCTAGTGGGTGTTCATTTCTATTTATTATGGCTAAGGAAATTAGCAAAGGTAGTGGCAACGAATTTAGAAGGGAATGCGGCATTTATTAGAATTTCGTTTATGGAAATAAAGGAAATTAGGAGAAAAGGAAGGTGAAAGGTCACAGGTTGCTTGTGAGGAGGAAATTGAAGGAAAATAATGGAAATTTATGAAAATAGAGGCCTCATTGATAAAAACACTTCTGAGGATCAACTGGGAAGCTTTTTCTCATCATTGGATCAAGAAAGGCAAAGGAGGCAAACAAGAAGCAAAAATCAAGCAAGGGAGAGTAGGATCAAGCAGCTATAGTAGGATTCTTTGCAGGTATCGATTTGCGTGTGTGTTTTCCTTGCTAGATTTGGAATGCATGGTATTTAATTTTTTTGTTTGCTATCATAGCATGGGTTTTTCCAAGTGTGACAGTGTTGTTAGCATAACATTTCCATTTCCGGATAGCCATGGTGTGATGGGGTTCTCATGTTTTGGTTGAGGAAGATTGTCAGGTGGATTCAAAGCCGAGTGAGGTGGATCTCCAAAATAAAGAACACATGGAGTAGTGATCCCTGAATGAGACTGGGGATTGCAATAAAGCCACTGGCCTAGTGATCCCTGAACTGAACTATGGGTTGTGGTAAATCTGGGCATTGTGTGCCTCGGTGGGCCTAGGAATCCTCGACCGGTTAATGGAGGGATATACGGTAAAGCCTAGAGGTGGTTGCCCTTGATTAGGCATAGGAATACTTGTTGGTGAATGATGGGATATACGGTAAAGCCTAAAGGGTGGAGTCTCGGTTTAGGGTTTAGTGATCACTGGGTCAGACTTTGGATTGCGGTAAAGCCAGAGAGCCTAGGAGACTGGAAAATTCCTCACGGTGTAGGTGGAGAAATATGGTGGCATCCATGCTTGTTTTCGCCTTGTGACCTGGTGGAGATCATGGTAAAGCATCTTATTACATGTTTAATATTTTGGCCTAGTGATCCGGTGTGGATTGCGGTAAACCCTAGTTTATATTGATGAGGTTGAGGTGGTTTAGTCTTAGGATGCCCTTGTTGGTTCTTTTGGTTTGAATTACACATTCATGCTTGGAATATGGCACTGAGGTGATTGGATTAAGATAGATTTGGCTCAACCAATCTATGGTTGGGTGGAAGGTGGTAGTTCCATACTAGGTTGGATTTTCAATTCATTAACAAGAGGTTCTTTCCTTGACATCTTATGTGTAAACGTACTGGTTTATATGTGGATTTTATGGCCGATGTATCCTTGATATTTCTGTTGTTATTATGCTATTTATAAGCATGTATTATGGCAGTGATGATGTATCTCCTCATGTTTTGATTTGTAAATGAATGAACAATGTATTTATGACCCAATAGATGATAATGCAACTAATGATATAAAGGAACAATTCTTCTTAGTGATTCCGAGATAAGTATGAGACCCTATGCTTAGATATGTTGTTTACACTTGTAGATTGCATATTTGTGACATGTTTGACAAAATTCTTGTCATGGCTAGTAGAGGTACATTCTAGGCCTTATCTTTGTTTTCACAAATGCATCATTGTTATGTTGTGAAAATTCATTTCCGAAAGTGTCATTGAGTTTTGGGCGGTGACCTAGGCATTGGGCCTGAAAAAGTGGCTCAAATCCTAGAGATGCAGGCATAACACTAGGCAGAAAAGTCCCTATACGCATGCATACCCATGCTAAGGGAGCATCTGGAGTGCCCTTGACACATGCATGCTTGTATCAAGGGAGCGTTAGGGGGTTTAATGGTCTAAAAATTTAGTTGGTCTCAGGGGATGGTTACCTGAGTGGTTGGGATAGCTCCTGGGAGTTCTGTTGCTGATGTGGAAGGTCTTTCTGGTGTGTTTCAATTGATTCCACTTCCTTAAGGTCACCTAGGAGGTTGAATCCCATTATAGTGGCCTCTCGTCACATATTTACCCCGGTTGTTTGATTACTTGTGTAGATGTGGGATGAGGGTGTTACAGTATCATCTATGGCTCTTGCCATGGATTTTTTAGCTATTGATTAGTTGATTAATGTATGGACTAATAAGTAGTATTGCAACTATGTGGAGAGGGCATAAATCCTTCTCACTGATTCTCAAATGAATCTCAACTTTTATGATTAGATATGCATCCATGACCTATAGCTTACATGTTTTCCATGTGTTTGACGAAATGTCTGTTATGTTCTAGGAAGTCTAGATAATTTTTTTTCCTTCAAGTTTGAATGTCTAACCTTGTTTTCAAGTCATTTATGATTATGAGAAGTCTCAGGCATTTATGGGAAATGGTCTAGAGGTTGACCTGGAATTGTGGCTCAGATCTTGGGACCACATCCTCTGAATTAGACACTTTGGATCACAACCATACTCAGATAATGTTGTGTGTGAGTTGGAGGCCTTCAATGACACCCAAGCCTTGTCATGAATGTAGTTGGGGCTTAAGTTGTGAGAAAAGGATCCTCAACTCAAGGTTTGGTCACTTGGGGTGGTCCTTTGGCGCCTGAGTGTTTTGTAGCCCCGAGGAATGTTATGAGTTGTCAATCAGTGGTCAGTTGTAGGCCCCACTCCCTTAAGTGGAGCTAGGAGGTTAGGTTATGTCATAATAACTCTTTGTCTCATGTTTACCCTGGTATGCTGGTGAAATTTGGTAAATGTTGGGTGGTGTGTTACATACAAAAGGGCAACAACTAATGTGTGATTCACATTGACAATGCTAATTGCTGAATGTAAGGGGGAATGTTTAAAATATTGCTACAACAAGAAAAGAATGGCTTGCAAAAACTCTCAATCCCTTGAAACAATAAGGTATAATGTTGGAAGAGAGGGAATAGTAGGGGGTTTTCCCTCAAGACTCTTTGATAAGTATTGAAGGAATCCTCCTTAGAGAAATTGGAGGGGAATAACAAGTTTAAAAGGGCTACCATGAAATCTTGAAGAAGGAAGGGACTAACCTTATATTCATGAAGCATTGAAAACATTGGAACTCATGGGGATTGAGTGGTTGTGGTTGTTGAATATTTGATGTTTTTTTCTTCAATTGATTTTGTAACATCCTCGGGTTAGATTTCCATGTAAATGAATAATGTATGGACATTATAAAAGAAAAAATCAGACCAAGGTCATGCGATACGTATTCCAAGATGAATGAGGGGAAAAACATTACATTGGGATCCACTTTCGATTAATTATTTATTGGCTACATAAATTGGCATTGGAAAGAGGAAAAAAGCAACAAACGACAAATTAATTATTACAGGCCAACATGGACATGAGGCCAAAGTGTAAAAAAAATAAAGGAAAATGAAAGAAATGCCACTTTAGTAGGTGGGGAAGAGGAAGAGACAAGAAATGGATAAAAATAGTAAAAGAATATGCATGCAAGGGAAATGAATAAAAATAAAAGAAAAGAAAAGAAAATTGGAGAGAGAACATTCTTGGATTACTTTGGGAAAAAGAGAGGAAAGAGAGAGAGAGAGAAGCTACAACACTTGGGCACAAGAAAGACAATTAGGAACACAAGCAAGAGATAAGGAAGGAAAGGAATCAACACAAGAGGAATTCAATTGGCAAAAATAAGAAGGTGTTAACAACAACAAACAAGGGAAAAAAGTAGCTAAGGATTTTTCAGGTAACAATGTGCATAGTTGATTATCTTGCTGAGATTTGAATGCATGGTTCATGCATTGGTTTGTTGGTCGTTTTTTCTGCCATTAGCATAAATATTTTCCTGGATTGATAGTAATGTAAAACCTTACCTTATGTCATTTCCTGGATAGCCATGGTGCAGTGGGTTCCTTGTTGGTTGAGATTTGTATGAAAATAGATTTTGGATCCTAGTTAAGGTGGTCTCAGGAAAATACCAAGGGTTGAGGGTGGAGATGATTTTCTCCAAGTGAGCCCTTTGATAGGTGTGTGGAGATAGGAAAAATCCTCTAAGTATGGTGAAGAAATTCTGAGGCATCCAAGCTTGTATTGGTTTTGGTGATTTCTGGACCTTGCCTTAGGTTGAGGGTGGAGGTTGTTTTCCTTTGGATTTCCTATTTGGTTATGTTTTGGATTATCCCATGTAATCCCAAATTGTGGGTTGGAATATGGTAGGAGGGTGATTGGGTTGGAAGAAAGGATTGGTTCAACCCAATCTATGGTCAGGTGGAACGTGGAAGTCCCTGACTTGGTTGGTTCTACACATATATTAATATATAATATCCTTAATGAAGATTAATGAGCACAAGTTTTGGTTTAATGTGTTGTTTATGTGACTAGTTTGTCATGGCTCCATTATTGGTTCAGTGTGTGTTACATGGATAATGTATTTCCTGTTATATGAAGTGCTCTTGTTATTGATTTGTTTCATGGTTTGAAAGGCTCTTGGATAATTTATACGTATGCATGAGCTAATCTATGTTTTATTGCAGTTAGTATGAGAGGGAAGTAAGCCTTCTTGATGAAGAACAATTGTTGAAATTAATGAAATAATAAACAAACTATGAATTCATGAACTACAAGTAATATAGTCACAAAGTGTTTGTATAAATGAATAATATGCATTGGGAAAGCGTGAGAAACAACAAGCCTAAGAACAAAGTTCGAGAAAATTTTGGGCAGTTGGCTTGAATGTTGTCTCTAAAATTCGAAAACAAGTCCATGGACGCATTGTCTGAACGAGGAAATATTGGCCACAACCACACTGAGGAGTGTTATTCGTGTGACTGAGAGGTAATATATGTCAAGGAGTGGTCTAAGCTCAGGGAAAAAGATCACGAAGAAAATTTAGGCTGGTAGTAGTGTGATCATGTGTCTCTGGGTGTTTGCAAATGATTATAGACAAGTAGACCCCACTCCTGTAACTACATCTTAGAAGTTGGGTCATGCATAGTAAATGTCAACATACATTTACCTTGGTAAGCATGTAAAAGTGGGTAAATGTGGGGTGGGTGTTACAACTTTTATGTTTGATTTTCCATTTTTGACTATTGACTGTGAATGACCATGCTACCTTATGTATGGTTTTGTATTGTTCTTATGTGATTTTATGACATTTTTCTACATTTTCTTCTTGTTCTTACCTTTTATGTTTTTGGTGGTCTTGAGATTTTGTTGGGGAAAAAGAAAACTAAAGGAGCTCTGGGAGAGCTAAGTGGAACCCAACAGGAAATGTAAGACCTAGATGATGCAAACACATGAATAAACGGAAGTTGAAGGCAAAAAGGAAAAATATGACATCTAGTTGGGTTGGTTGGGTCCATAGGAATAAATGGACAATGGTGGAACAACCATGATAAGGGGCATAAAGGGAAGCTCTCTAATCTTTAAATTTCATGGCTAATATAATATGATGAAGTGAGGAATAATGATGTTGGCTGGTACGACAAGATTTTAGGTGAAAATCACCACAATAGCAAGATAAGAAAGTTATCCTAAAAAAAATAAAATAAAAAATACTACGATAATGTGAATGGCACATGTTATGATTGTTATGTTTAAGTAACAAGTGAGGTTACTTAATGGGTTTGAGGCAACATGGAACACTATTTGACAAGTGGGTAGGAAAGGCCATTGACAAAAACTCTGATGGAATGATGTTCTTGAGTGTGAACAAGTTGAACAAGAAATATGAAGTTCACAAAGCTTTTGGTTATTGTAGCAACAATGATATTAGGTGATAGTGTTGATGGTAATAGAAGGGAAAGGTAAAATAAACGGCTCTGGGGTAACAAAATCCTTGGCCAAATTGGGAGTTGTTTTTCTGAATGTTGTGCATGCTTTGCATGGATAAATGAAGTTCTCTTGACCTTGACCTTATAGACACATGTAATTGTGTTTCGTTCATGGTCATGTTGATGAACACATAATGTATATGATGCCATTGTGATTAATAAGTTACTGCATGGATCATTATTGTGAAATAATGATTGATCACACTTATGCATTTAGCATATGAATGGATGACATATTTGTGATTTATGATTATGTGAGGGATTAATTGGGCAAAAGTAGCTTTGGCTGATTACGATTTTAATATCATGTGAATACAATTCTTATATTATGCCCATGTTGCATTATGAATAGGGAATGCTGAAGGATATATAAGCAGAATGAAAGCAATGTGATATGAGACATGCTAGGATAAGCATGGACAATTGAAGGAGCCATAGACTTGGGATTTGGGTTGTGGGTGCACATGGAAAAAACATGAAAAAAAGGACAATGTTTAGGTGAAGGAACATGGACCTCTATATTCCTGGTTTAGGTGGAGGCCTTGTATCCTTTGGATTCCTAATTTATACGAGTGTCGACGGTATAGTCTCTAGATTCCTGAGATATGAGTCTGTGGGCTTGCAATCAATTACAATGCTGTGTTGTGCCCTGTGTACATGTCATGTTGTAAATGTGTATATGTTTTATAGTACCATGTGTACGCTGTATTGTGCCTAGTTTATGTATATATGTCTTGTATATGTGTTGTGTCCCTTGATGAATTGAGGATGGATTTAAGCCTCTATATTACCTTGTTGACTTCAGGGTGGATGCATAAGCCTTTGGAATTCCTTGTTGATTTGAGGGTGGAGCAATAAGCCTATGGATTCCCTTGTTGATGATTGAGGGTCAAGGTATGAGCCTCTGGATTCCCTTGTTGCTAATTGATGGTGGAGGTATCGACCTATGGATTCCCTGGTTGTTGATTGAGGGTGGAGGTATGAGCCTCTGGATTCCCTTGTTGCTAGTTGAGGGTGGAGGTATAAACCTCTAGATTCCCTTATTGCTAATTGAGGGTGGAGGTATGAGCCTATAGATTCCCTTGTTGTTGATTGAGGTTGGAGGTATCAACCTTTGGATTCCCTTATTGCTGATTGAGGGTGGAGGCATTGACCTCTGGAATTCCCTTATTGTTGGTTGAGGGTGGAGGCATTAGCCTCTGGAATTCCCTTGTTGTTGATTGACAATGGAGGCATCAACCTTCTAACTCCGTTGTTATTGATCGACGGTTGAGGTATAAGCCTTTGAATTCCCTTGCTGCTGATTGAGGGTGGAAGCATAAGCCTCTAGATTCCCTTGCTACTGATTGAGGGCGGAGTCATAAGCATCTGGATTCGTTTTCTTTGGAAGAGGGTGGAGGTGGAATACCTATAGACTCCCTAAATAGAATGATGGAAAAGACAAGAGGTATAATTTAAATCATTACAACTTCCTTATGATAAATTTGATAAGAGATTGTATGCCATGTTACAAGAAAAGCATGGGAGTTTCCTAGTTTGGGTGAAGGGAGTTGGTTGCAGGACAAACGAGTAACAACTTGAAGATATCAAAATGCACACCAAAAGCCCCAGGTAGACTCCAACGAGCCACATACACTGGCTGACCCAAGGAAAATTTTTCATGTCTATTTAGTTGCAGAGCAATATATAATATTATATATAATATATATATATAATATATATATATATATATAATATAATATATATATATTATATATATATATATAGATATATATATATCTAGATCTATATCTATATCTATACCTATATCTATATATATTTTTGTTCCCGTGGAAAAAGTCATAATTTCTATTGATAGTGAGAAATTACATTCTGTAGATGCCTAGGCATATGCATATTAAGGCTGGTAGCCTCTCGGATATAGAAAAATAACGGTTGTTGAACAACGATGACCATATAAAAACATTGTGTCTTCTGTCTCCACACAGGGAGTTCAAACAATCTCAAGAAAATAACAGAAAAGCAAGGATAACCATATTAGGTCGCTGTTTTGCAATGAGATTGTCTGTATGCTCCACGCAGGGAGGCCACATAGGTCTCATTAAGAAAAAACAAAAAACAAAAACCCACAGGTCGAAACTAGTCTTTGAAAAAAATAGTCGATGCTGATGATTGTCAGAAAGTTCTGTGAGAACTATGGTGAAAACATTACGTTAACTATAAATATAAACAACAGTTTTCAAGAATTGCATTGAGCCAAAAATCTGAGAGTGAAAGGTAAAAACAACGAGGTTATGTTTCCCGATGAGGATGCAGATCTACAAACGGCCTGTGATAATATTGACGGAAAGTTCCATCCACTTCTTCCTGTATCAACTAGTCCTCTTCCTGCCTGTGCGCTGCCTCCTTTGATAAGTAGTCTGCCCCTGAGTTGCGCTCCCTATATATGTGTTGAAAAGCAAAATTATTAAAAGATGCTAAAATCCTGTGAGCCTCATCCAATATATGTCTCAATTAAAAAGCAGAGCAGTGAGATGTTTTATTGAGCCAATTGCAAACAAGTTTTGAGTCCCCAAACAGTTGGAGTTTTGTGCAGCTTTTCTCAAGAGAAAAATGGATGAGATGTTTGGCCGTGGAAAGCTCTGCAAAATTATTTGTGCCCCTTCCCAGGTGCATTTGGATCTTAAAACAGTGGTTGTCCCTTAGGTAGAGGATGCCCCCCCCCCCTCATAGCCCTCTTCTTGGGCTGAACCGTCAAAGTAGGCCCAAGGGTATCCTTTGTCAATGGATTCAGGTCGAATGGTCCTGGGAAGAGTCTGTGGGGGGTCTTTAGGGAGGTGGCCGAAATCGGCAAGGATATGAGTTTTGATGGTAAGCTAGAGGGGATCCTTTCGGTCAAAGATGGCCCGGTTCCTCGCCGTCCATATAGCCCAACACATTAGAAGGGGTAGATTCCTGTCTCTACCCTTGTGCTTCTCTAGCCAATCCGACCAGGCCTCCATGATGGTTCTCCCTTGCCACTGATGTAGGGAAGGGGAGGATGAAGAGATGAGGGAACATTGCTCAGAGACAATAGGACAGTATAGGAATACGTGATCAATGTATTCCTCATTGTTCTTGCATAGGTGACACCAGAACGACCCGTGGAAATATCGCCTCATCAAATTTGAGCCCGTGGGGATTTTGTTGAAGAGGATGGTCCACATAAGCAATCGTATTCTGGGTGCTGCTTTGAGCTTCCATAGTGCGTTCCACCAGTGCTGAATGTTTTCTGGCTTGACGTGCTCCATGAGTCTTAGGTAGCCTTCCTTGGGAGAGTATCTTCCATTTTTTGCATATGCCCACACTACTTCGTCTTCCCCTTCCATGATCCTGACGTGTGATTGTGTGAGAGCTTCCATGAAGGCCTCCTAGTCTTGCCGCCAGTGTCCGGGGATGTGGAGATCTTGAGCTAACTTCCAGGCTTGCTGGAAAAGAGTGGAATTTGCCTGGTCTGCAATGTTGGATATATGAGTAGAGCCCTGATCCATAAGAAAGGCTATCAGCTGTGCTGGGAGCCTGTAGGCATTTCCACATCCAATCCAGGGATCCACTCCTATGTGAACGACACTCCCTTGATGTATCCGCCATGTTAATACTTCCCGAATGAGGGGGAGGGAGGTTAGTACTGCTTTCCAGATGATGGATAGGCTACCGCTGACCTATGATCCCTGCGGACCCAGTCCATAGTGTTTTCCAGGGCGATGTACTTATCATATACTACTCTTGTCCAGAGGCTATGTAAGGTAATGAGCTGCCATCCTAGTTTTGCTGCCAGTGCTTTGGCAAAAAGATCCAACCTTTTTATTCCCCATCCTCCCCATTTCTTGGGCCTCGCAATTGTGTCCCATTTTACCCATGTGAATAGATTCCCCTGCTTGTTGCCCTTCCATAGGAATCTGCTACAGATTTTTTACAGTTTGGCTAGAATTCCCCTTGGTATCCAAGCTAGCGACATCCAGTATACCGGTGTTGCCTCCAGCACGGCTTTTATGAGGGTGAGTCTTCTTGCCCAAGTTAGGTACCTATTGTACCATACATTTAGCCTCTTTTCCACCTTGACGATGAGCTAGATCTAATCTGCATCTTTGTAGCCCCCAGGTTTCAATCTGAAACCTAGATATTTCAGCCCTTCCTCCATGGGTTGTGAGGTGAAAGGAAAATGACAGAGTGTGAAATGTACTTCAAGTTGCGAGCAACCTACAACCGTGAGGGTGGATTTATGTATATTTATGATCATGCTTGTAGCCCTCTAGAAGAGGTCGAAAACATTCTGTAAGGCAGAGGTGTCAGCCATGCTGCCATTTAAGAAGATGAGCACATCGTCTACAAACAGGAGGTGGGTGAGAAAGCAATTCTCCATAATTTTTATCCCCGTTAGCCTGCCCCTTCTGTGTTCTACCCCTATCAATCTACTTAGCCCCTCCATGATGAGCATAAAAAGTAGAGGTGAGAGTGGGCATCCCTGTCTAAGTCCCCTTTCGGCTGAAAATAAAGGAGAGGGAGATCCATTAAGGAGGACACTGTAAGGCACATCAGAGATACAACTCATAATCCATTTGATGAACATATAAGGGAAGCCCAGATGGGTGAGGAGCATGCGAATGTAGAGTAGGCTTGCTCTGTCGAAAGCTTTGGAGAGGTCCACTTTTAAGATCATACCTTTCAGATTCTTACTCTGCACCGAATGAAGGAGTCCTTGTGTGGTTCCAATGGCTTCGTGAATCTGGCGATGCTGTAGGAAAGAAAATTGTTCAGGGGAAATGTGTGCCGAGAGGATGGGCTTGAGTTTGTTGGCTATGATTTTGGCTATGATATTATAGAGGCAGTTGTATAGCAAGATGGGCCGAAAGTCATTGAAAGAGTCTGGTTTTTCAGATTTGGGGATGAGGGCAATGAAAGTGGATTTAATGGCCGGGAGAATTTTCCCAGAGAGGCGGCATTATTCGATCACTTTGAGAAGATCTTGACCCAGAATATCAAAGAAGGCTAGGTAGAATTCAATGGACCAGCCGTCAGGTCTTGAGCTTTTGTCTCTTTGAAAGCCTCAGATGGTAGCCTCTAGCTCTCCCATCGAAACCTCCTTGGTAAGGTCCTCTTCTTCCCCATCTTCCACAAACTTGGGGAAGTGCTCAGCCACTCTCATGATCTCTAGCAGGTTGGCTTCCCTTGGGGCCACTTAAATGTTCTTGAAATGTGAGGTGGCCAAGGAGGCAAGCTCTCTGGGGGTGTGGATTTGATGCCCCTATTCATTTTGCAGCTCCCAGATAGCGTTGATGGCTTTCCAACCATTTGCGAAGCGGTGGTAGAACTTTGTGTTTTTGTCCCCCTCTTTGAGCTAGATCGCTTTGCTTCTTAGTCGCCAGCTTGCTTCTCTGTCTTTAAGAATTTGAGCCCTCTGCTTAGTTAAAGATACATAATGGTATTTCTGCTCCTTAGATGTAAAGGTACCTTCTGATTGAGATTCAATATCTGTAATAGCCTGCTCTGCTTGGGTTAATATAAGGTCTTCCTGTTCCCTTTTCTTGTGCCCCCAAGCTCTGGATAATCCCTTAATATCAGAGAGGTTTTTGACAAAAATTTTGGCTAAATCCTCTTCCTCAGTGATTGGATGATATTTCTAGAAATCGGTTATTAGCTTGATGTAGGAGGGGTCCCAGAGCCATGTAGAATTGAATTTGTAAGGGGCTGATAACTTGTGTCGCCTGTCGCCCACTTCCAAAAAAATGGGCCTATGATCCGAGATTCCTCCGCTACCAACCCATTGCCTTGATCTGGGGTGGCCGTTGTGGAAAACCTCCTTGATAATAAAGCGGTCCAATCTCCTGGCCAGACTATGACTACCAGTTTGGTTGTTTCTCCAGGTATGCTGTATCTTAGCCGAGGGGATATCGATCCAAAGGTAATTCTCAAGTAGTTGCTCAAAAAATTGGATAGCGGGTCTGTCTGCACCATGTGTCCCCAAGATTCCATGACGCCCAGTGAGAAGTTCAGGTCCCCGCCTAGGATCACATTATCAGCTAGAAGGAGGGAGGAGCTGAGAAGCCTTCGCCAAAAAGGTTCCCTATTGTGGTAGGGTCCATAAACATTGATTATTCTCAGTTCTTCCTCTAGATCCTTAGAATGGATATCTGCCCCCAGAAAACCCCCACCTCCCAAAATGTATTTTAGGATAATGGTGTTGTTCTTGAACCCAACTGCAATCCCCCTAGAGTGACCCGAGACATCTAGAGCGTGGAAGGTCCATCCCAACAACCAAGAACTTAGGATAGGGATGACCGATTCCGCCTTATAAGGGGTTTCTTGTAATAGGATAGCATCAACCAATTCAGATAGGAGGAGATGATTCAAGGCCAGCTTCTTTTCGGGGCTAGCCAGTCCTCTGCAGTTGAAGGACAAAATCTTCATGGAGGGGGGTGGGGAAGGGTGTTCTTTGCTCTAAGAACCCTTTCAATGGTGTGCTATTTTCCCTGGACCACTTCGTCTCCTGCTTGTTCTTTTGCTTTGTGTATCTTGAATGGTCTGCCTCTACCTTGTCTGGGTGAGAGGATAGGAGGGGCAACATCCAGCCCCATGGCATCTGGCTATATTTGCTTGGCAGTCAAGCGAGTGGAGTACCTCGGTGTGGAGCTTACCGAGGGGGAAGGAGTCGGAAGGGAGGGGATTGGGGTGGATGAGAGGGTGTACGAGGTGAAGGTGGGCGATGGCTTCAGGAAGGAGCAGGTCATATATAGGTGACCCGTCCTACAGGGGGGGGAGGAGGGGGCTGGTATTCTGCTACAAGGTCGAGTGCTGACAGGGAAGGGGGGGAGGGAATCAATATCAGAGGGGGCAGGTGGGAGGAGAGCGATAAAATAGAAGAAGAAAGATGTGAAACAGAGGTAGCAAGGGTTGGAGACATACCCGATGAGAATACGTCACCTTTTGCAGTCTTGGAGTGTGTCAGTGGTGGATAAGGAGGTCTGATCATGTTCTTGCCCCTCTTTTTCTGCGAAGGTGCGAGCGATGCCTCCACAGTGTTTGAAGTTTTGATTTGCTCCGCCTTTTGAGTTGCAACTTCTAGAGGAGAGGGATTTTCGGGCTTCGGATCATGGTCCTGCTCTCGGGTATCCTGATGATTCTTCTTGAGGAGGGGACAGTCTTTGTATAGGTGACCCACTTGGTGGCACCTCCTACAGCGGTAGGGGATACCTTCGTAATCTAGCTTCTGTTTCCTCGAAAAGGATTTCCATTGTATAGTGGGGGGGTGACAAAGGATGTACACCCACGCAACCAAAATGGTAGCAAATACATAATGGGGGAGACCATCACACCTAAAACATGGGCAAGGAGACAAGAATTCTCCCAGATGACACTCCAAGCAAGGCAAGGAAGGGAACATTCATGAAGAAAGTGTTGAGAAATCTATAGGAAATGATTAGAGTGATTTCTCTTTTTTTGGTAACAACTTGTGATCTCTTTTTAAAATTTCTTACTTATTAGCTTCTTTACTTATTATTATGTTTGTATATAATCAAACAACTACCAAAAAAATAAGAACAAGAACACAAAATGTAGGTTGCAAGCCAGGGCCAAAACCTCTCCACTTGAGAGGAAAACCTGCAAATCTCTTCTCTTATAGATTCTTCAGTTGATGAATTCCAATACCTCTTGATCAAGACCAATACCCTCCAAGACCAAGTTAAACCTTTCCAGATCATTTTATTCCTTTGTCTAAGTCAAACCTAGTTAAATCTCTTCAAAGAACACAACTTTGACCCTCAGCCTCAGAATTTCGGCCTCTATTGTAGGTATAAAATTTTCAGCCCTCCCAGCAGCAACTGTTGCCACTTTTGCGAGCTTATTTTTGCCTCCTAGGACTTCTCCAGACCTTCACCTAAAATTTTCCTTCTTCTGGTGTTTGAGGATGACCTAAGGTTACCTTCATTTACCTTCTTTCTCTTCCTTCTTCAATATCGAACCTGCATAAGGAAAACCCTAGACTAATAGTAGAAACACTAGCCTTCCTTCACATGTGTGAGAGAGAAATAGCCCATAAACAAGTCTCTTCATCCTCTTCCTTCTTTGTTGCCTTCTTCCTCTTTCTCCTTCGCTCAAATGAGTGAGTGATGAATGTGTCCCAAGGAGGTCGAATTCCCTCCTTTATATAGGCTTCTTAAGGTGGACGTGGCTCCTCAATTTAGGCTGACTTTCTAGCTGCCAGGCCGACTTGGTCTTGAAGGGTATTTTGACACTTTTAATGACAATTTTTTTTTTCTTTACAAGTTACAATGTGCTCAATGGCGTCTTCAACTTATGAAAATGACTCTTTTAACTTCTTAACCTAGGACAAACCCTAGAAGCACTCAATGGCTGCATGACTTCTAAAATAAAGGGCCTTGATCATGAAACCCATGCTCCAAAAATAATAATAATAAGATTTATTTCATTTTACAATATACAAGAATCGAAAGTACATTCCATATTTATGAAGACCAAATCTAGTTACACATTTTTCAACAAAAATAATTTTGATGTATGGAGGAGAGAACAACAAAGGAGCATTGTTGAGAAAGAATAGGAAGAAAAACGAGGCAAAGTTCTGAGGAAGAGGATGGAAGAAGCATGATTTCACTAAAAAGAATAGAAAGCATAACGTAGGAGAAAAGAAGCAGAAAACTCTGTATGGCTACCAGAAGGTAACAAGGAGAGTAATCATTCAATTGAGCATTAGGAGGTGGTAAGGACACAACTTGTTGAGGACACTAGTCTCTAGATTCCATGTAAGATTGGAGGGTGGAGATGGTTTTCTCTAGATTCCTTAGAGGGTGGAGGCCTGTTCCTTGGATTCATGGTGAGGAGAGAGTTCCTTAGCCCCCTCTACTTGTTTCTGGTTTTCTAGTGGGTTGTGGATTCTCAGAATTAGGTGGAACCACTATGTGAAGGAATTATTAAGGGTGGAGGTGTTAAGCGTTTGGATTCCCTCATTTAGTTTTGGGTGGAGGTGGGAGCCTTTGGATTCCCTGTTCAAACCTATATTGGTAGAGCTACAGTTCATATTTGAGTACTTGCAAGGTGGAGGTGGTGGACCTTTCGATTCCCTGTGAGATATTGACTACATGAAGTAGATGGTGGGTGGAGGAGGATGGTCCTCTGGAGTCCCTATTTTAGTTAGTAGAATTGGTTAATCCATTATGCAATAATCCTCAAGCTCCAGAATACGGCTCGAGGGTGAGTAATGCATGAAAAGCTTGATCGCAGTGTGTCTATGGTTGGGTGGAGAGTTGAAGTCCCAATCTCAGTTTCCTAGTTCAGTGTATCAAAGATAAGTGTCTGGTTATAACTCTCATGTTGTAAATGCTTTACACTTGTTTAATGTGATGATTTCTTATGTCTTGTAATGTCGAGGAATGATGTGTACCTATTTTGAATGAAAATTGTTGTTGTTAAAGGCATATATATGGAATTGTCTATATTGTTGTGTTAAATTGAATGTAATCCTAGTTTCAATGACTTGTATGCAAGGAATGTGCGAACCTTGTCATTGTTTGAATTAGAACTATAGTCTGAATGTCTGAACATTGAAGATATAAGTAAATCTCTATAATGGATATACTTTGTTAAAAGAAATGCTAATAGTTTTTGTTTCAAAATATGTAAACTTAGGAAGGCTTGGGTTTTTGCCCAAATTAATGTGCGAGTTTAGTGCCTATGTTATTGTTAAGGAATGCTAAAATCCTTATGTGAATAAATCATGTTGAATGTTGTGCAAATGATGAGGGATGGTTGATCCCGGAAGGATGATATATTAGTGCTTTTTTATGCTCTCCGTGTTGTTATTAATTGTTGGAAAGAAAGTTGATAATTATTATGAGTGGGTTGCTCTTGTATTCATCTCGAGTCTTTAAATTGAGCTATATGGCCATGTATAGAGGAGATAGATAAAACTATGTTAATTTAATGGATGCCTGCACTGAAACAACTTGGATAATAGGGCAATGTTTATCCATAATTTCAGGAAGAACTATTTATATATGTGTGTGTGTGTGTGGATATATGTGGCCAAGACCATCCCGTGTTTAATTTATACACATATATACGTATGGCCTAGATTGGTTAGAGTTTAATTAAAAAGCTTAGAAGAATACCATAGAGTTTGGTTATATATATATATAGATATGAACATGAGTGTACACTAGTCTCATGGTCATGGTTGGGACTCGACAAAGCTTAGGAGGGACAGCCAAGAAGGGCTGGCTTATGCCCTTGTATGTTAAAGGCTATGTGTTTGAGGTCTGGGCGAAGGCCCTTACAAGTGCATTAACAATCCCTAAGCTCGCGGGGCTAGAATCTTTGAGCCTGAAGTGTAGGACTTTGGAAGGAATGAATTAACCCCTCTTTGATCATGTGATCAGGTGCGGTGATCAAATGGTTGGTTAGTTAGGAGAAATTTAGAATGTCAATGGGAAAGCACTCGTGGCAATTAGATGGATCCCGGAAGAACTCACCCCTGGAAGTTCTAAGCGGAGGCACAATATGATTTCGTCGGGATCTATTCACTAGGATGATGTGGCAGTGAGGCTGCTTAGATATCCAATAGAAAGCAGCGAAGGAAAATCTTGAATTCCTTATGACATGAAAAATGTGCATTCAATGATTTGGAACTTTTGGTGGGAGCCACAATTACGTATCACGACAAAGGATGACATCACCCCGACACTTAGGATCAATCATGTCACCTTGGAACCCTGGATCCTAGAGACTTTGGGCAGAGGAATTGGTAGAACACCAAGGATTTAATTCCTAGGATGATGTGGCACTTGGGTTTGTTTAGTGGGGACATGTACGATGTTTCATAAATTCTTTGGTCTACCAGTTAAGGGAGAGGATAAGATCTAGCACAAGAGGTATATAGCCACACAGTCTGAAGGGTTTTCCCTGGCCTTTTTAACAAGGAACAACATTGGACTCCACCATGATTATATTCATGGGGTGATGTGGCCATAGAGGGCCCACCCCTGCATACATCGCGTGCACACACACACCCACACATATAAGATACACTATATTATAGTTTGGGCCACGTGAGTCATGGAGTTGGGTTCCTGCGAACATGGAAGGTCCTGGGTGGATCACCAACTACCACTTGGCATGATGTGGTGTATGACTTGGGTAGCCACATGGGCACCACATGGAAAGTTACATGATGTGGCACTTTTTGATAGGATAGACTTTAAATTGCCATATATTTTGATTTAGGAGTAAGATCAGAGTAAATATTATATCGTTGGAAAAGTTTCAACGAGACAAACACAAAAATTTCATCAACTTTAAGTTTTGAGGAAGTTGAAAAAGGTTGAAAAATTTAGACCCCATTTCCATAACGAGACATTAGCGGTCGAGTTCATTTAGTAAGTGCCTTCGACTACTTTTAGTTGGAGTTAGGGATATTAGGGGGTATGCTACAAGAACTTTTAAAAACAAAAAATTAATGGAGAAAATGGAAAATTGTGGCCTCTTCCTGACCTATCTTGGTTAGCACAGATTCTTATTCCTTAATCCCCTTATCCTTAATGAGTTAGACAATGTCCTCTTCCTTCAGTTCTCCATGGCCTAAATTTATAGACGGTCCTTGATTGGATGTCCCATATTGATCATCTAATAGGAAATAAACACCTAAAGAGTCTGAAAATAGAATATAAATAACTCCAAACGTTGAGAATTAGATAGAAGGATGAACGATAAGCCTCTTTTGGGCCCCTATTTTGACATGGTTTAAAAGGTATTTTTACCTAATATTCTATAATTTTCCCTTTATTCGTCATTCATGATTCCCTTCATTCCCATATATTTGTCCATTGCCATCCCACACAAACTTCATAAGGCATATGAGCATTAATATGGATTATTTCCATGACTTGATGGTTACTTAGAATAGTTATCGCCTTTTCCTAACTTGCTTTTAAAATTTTGGTGTTTTCCAATTTTTTTTAGCTACAAAAGGAGCTTGTACTAGATAGTTGGAGAGATGGCTTTTACACGTCATTTATAAATCAGTGAAGATGAATCAAGAAAATATATAATATGGGGTTTTAGTTGAATATGGTTGTTAGGTGACACACTAGCAAAATCCTTGAAAATCACAAAATATGTGATATTTGGAGGTTTCAAAAGAGTTTTATTAAAAGTGTTCCCTAAAATTTACACCTCCATGTTTGATCAACAATTTTGTGTGCGACTTTGGGCACTTCGACTTTAGAAGGTTTGATGTCATTGGACATTCTTATGATGTCCACATGATTTGCACATGATTTCCACATAATTTTCATATGATCTTCACATGATCTACATATGATTTCCACATAATATTCATACGATCTTCACCTGATCTCCATCGTCCTAAAGCTGAAATCCACTTATTTAGGATTGGTTCTATCTTGCCGTATTCTTGTTGTAGATCCACTTATTTAGGGATTGGTTCTATCTTGTTATAATCTCTTTCATTTTATTAAGGATTAGTTTTATGTATAAATATAAGAGGATATTAGTCATTTGAGAGGTGGAAAAATGCGGCGGATAAACAAAGGTTGAGTGTTAAGCATATACTTATGAATAAAATGTAGAAGATTTCCATTTTGTTCCTTTGACTAATATCAAACAACAACTTTCTCTTTTCCATATGACATGAATTTTAATGTGTGAGTATTGATTGAAGTTTGAATACGTAGCATGTTAGCAGTGAGGATTTGAGAAGTAAGGGCTCACTGCGTAGGGATTCATTACCATTCAATTTTAGGATTTAAGTTTCCTTTTTGTTATTTAGAATTCACAATTTCATTGCATACAATTTTTTATTGAGTTATGTATTTGATTTGTGAAGGGTGTTGATTTGCTTTTGTTTTGAATGTTGTAGATGAACTCCATAAGTTAAGTTATGTCCTCATGGTTTTAAGTAATTGCTTCTCCATGCTTAGGTTAAACTATAACTATAGACCCTAAAGCAATCAATAAACCATTGAACCGGGTTAGCTTCTACAATAAATTTTATTGTGATTGTTAGGTAGGTTATTGAGTTATGTATTTCATTTATTAAAGGGTGTTGATTTCCTTGTTCTGAATGTTGTAGTTGAAATCCAAAAGTTAAGATATGTCCTCACGGTTTTAAGAAATTTCTTTACACGAATTACAGACACTAGCATCTTCATGATTAGGTTAAAATGTAATTGGGGACATTAAAGTAATCAATAAACAACTGAATTAGGTTATCATTTGTAGTAAATTTGATTTTATTGCTTAGGTAGGATATGATATTGCATTTTCCCTGCTTGTATCCCAAAGTTTATGAACTCCTAGATTGATGATTTAAGGTAAGAATTTAAAAGCAATTAAATTACATGAGCACCTCTTGGAGGGAGCAACCTCCTATTATAGTACAATATGCGCATAAAATGATATGATTCTTAAGCTAGGTCTCATTGGTATATAGAGGAGACAAAGGGTACAATCACAACTAAAGTTGTAGTTAAAAATGCTAACATAACAATGGAAATGCAATAACTTGATAAATAGTGTTTAACACGGGGCTTTTTCTGGGGTATAACATGTCCTTCCCCTTCAAATAAATGTTTCCCACAACACTCTATGAATTGTGAATGCTTTTGCATGAAGAACTAATCTTCCCATGCCACCTCTTCTATTGTAAGTTCTTCTACTTGACAGGTTACTTTGTAATTTCTTGATGTTGTAGTTGCTTAGTCATTGTTTCAAAGATTCTTTTTGATTCTAGTGTGATTTTACCTTATTCATTAATCTTTGGTAACATGGTTTGAACCAAGATTTTCTCACTTATGACCTTCTTGAATCAAGAAAAATCATAGACTAATGTACCCTTCAAGACAAAGGAAACTCCAATTTGTAATATATATTTCAATTCTCTACAACAACTTATAGGGACCATGGTACCTAGGTGATAATTTATTTTCCTTCTTTTGTTTCTCAAGGAACATCTATTTGTATGGTTGTAGCTTTCTAAATACCCTCAGATGACGTTATAGGGTTAGCGACTGCCATTTCCCTCCATAGGATCATCCTTAAGAGCCTAGTGCCAGAGCTCGTTGATTCTCTTCGAACTACGAGAACTGCATTAACTATATGGGCAATGGTTGGTGAGTGCTTGATGTTGTTGGTATAACAAATACTCTTCATGCAAATTGCTGTCAACATGAGAAGATATGGGGCTGATCAACGTATTATGGCATCCAGAAAGATGCCCATCTATAAAAGGAACACACTTGAGGGTTTATTGTAAACATTTTCAAGTCAGCATATTGGACTGAGTAATAAAGGCATTGCATTACAAGATTCATGTGTTGGGCCACTTTAGTGAAGTATCTTTCATTTGTTGAATTGTTATCTTCTTAAACGTTTCACATACATACATGTTTTCAAATTTGAATGAAATAATTGGAATTTTACTTCAGAATTTGTTTAAGTACACGTTGTCTTGAACAATTATTCATTTTTATGTTTTCTTCTGATATCCAGAGTAGGGAATTATTCGTTGCTCCCTAGTTTTGATTGACCTCTTTCATTTCCTTCATTATTTGATTTGAGGAATCCTTGTCTGCTCCTTGACCCTAACTGAAAAACCACTTCGCCATCCAGCCTAAAAGATCTGAAATTACTCAGCTACCTTGCCCTATGAACATTATCTTTAGAACTTGATTCAGTCTTGTTTTCTTGACATTTGGACTTCATGGCCCAATGGTAAAAAGACATCTATCTATCCATCTAAATCAGTGATTCCACCACCAAATCAAATCAAAAACCAACCCAATCAAGCTTAAATAACTAGCCTAAAATCAATTAACTAAACAAAGTTAAATCATTAAGAGAGAGCCCTCTTTGAGCATTAGGAAGGCTAGATCCTGATCTCAAAAGTAGGTTTGTGGTTACCTCTATTATTTATTTCATGACAACCATAAGGAAATTTTAGAGTGATAACATAGTGGCGACCATAATGGGGAATGAGTCCTCAGTTTAATAGACTTTAAAGGAAATCCTAAATCTCATATTTTCACCTTAAGGCCATTTTAGGGTTGTTGAAAGGTTTCATTAAAAAATTAAAAAGATTTAAAATTTTGGCTTCCAAAAGAACATACTATACTAGGGCACATCTAGATCCAAACCCTGCTATAGTTGTTGATAATCCAGACAAAATCGTCAGAAAAAAACAATAAAGTAGAAAGTTAAGAAAGCATTAGTCAGCTAAATAAAGCAAATTCACTTCCTAAAGAGTTATCAAACTTAGAGGATCTTCAATTTGATTTATCATTTGAGCATTCATTCTTTCGTACCAAATTTGAAACTTCAGTTCATGATACTGTGATAGACCCTTCTTTTATTCAATTTATTGAATCAAAGAAGAATACTATACATCCTGATTTAGATCAGCATGTTCTAGACACTTTTGACAAACTTGATGCTTTAACCTCAAATTTGATAAGATACATAGATGAAGCTTATTTGCAACAGCTAGTTGAATTAGCTGCCCTAATTGCTGCTACTCCTAAGATTTCTACCATTCCTTCAGAGTCTGTAAATTCATCTTTATTTAGTACCACCTTATCTATTATTTCCACTACACCTCATTCGATAGAATCATTCATCCCCAAGCTTCCTCTTCAACCTAGAGTTTTATTTCCATCTCTAAATACTTCAAGTTCATCAGTAAGCCCTTTAAGTTTAGGTATAAGCCCTTCAAGTTCATCTTCAAGCACTACCACTTTACCTCCTAGCCAAGCTAGAATCTTAGCCATGGCTGCCAGATATGCTCCTTTGACCTTACCAACTCAAGTACATGCCATGCCCCAAGATTATCAGAGTAAAATATTTCAGTTTGATGGTACTGGTCAATATACTGCACAACAACATGTAAATAAAATGAATGATTAATTTGAATTATGTGAAATTGATGAAGAAGATGTACAAATGTGATTATTTGCACAAACACTAGTAGGAGATGTCAAGAAATGGTTTAAAGGTTTACCTGCTAGTCATATTGCCGATTTAAATGCTTTCCATAGATTGTTCATCAATAGATGGGAAAGGAAGAAAAATCCTTTACAAATATTATCTGAATATGAAAACATTAGAAGAGATCCTAGTGAATTTGTTTAAGACTATTGTACTAGGTTTAACAATATTTACAATGCAATCCCTGCAAATATCAAACCTCTCCCAGACTTAGCACTAATTAAATTTCCTTATGGTTTTGGCACTGATATGTCTTACCAATTGAGAGAAAGAAACCCTCCAACTCTAGAACAAATGCAAAGTGATGCAGTTAGCGTAGAAGCTAACTTATTGGCTAAAAGAGCTAGAATGAGGAATGAGAGGAGAGTTACCATTAAGGAGGAACCATCCACTTTAAAAGTTTAGAAAATTTAGTGGAAAAACACAATGGGATAATCAACAACAAGGCCCTCGAACAAGAAATCCAAACTTTAGGAAGAATCCCAACACTGGTAAGCCTAGAGAAGGGCCACCTGATCAACAGATTAGACCACCTTTCCAAGAAAACTATGCTAAAAGTTCTCACCAAAAAGAAGAAGATGAAGACACTCAGATTAACTTAATGGGAATAAATGATGATAATACTATTTTTCTTACCCAAGAAGAACATGAATTATGCATGCTACAACAATTACAGTTACAATCTGGAGAGTCTTTTGATTATAAACAAGGTTATGAGTTTGCCATTAATGAAGTTCATAAGCAACATAACCTTAGGAGTAGGAAAAACACAGAAGCCCCTACTAGAAAAATTATCCAAACTCAGACCAAGAAAACAGTGGGAGCTCCTTCAACCAAAGTGCTGCAAATTATCTCTAGGGAAACAGGGAAACCCAAAAAACTTTCACTCCAAAGATATCAGCCAATCCAAAAATTGTATACATTACAGATACTATTGTTAAAACTTCAGCTGATATTCAAAAATCAGCTGCTCTGAAAACTTCAAAGGATGACCAAAAATCAACTGATCCTTAAGCTTCAAAAGCTATTCAGATTTCAACTGCTTCCCAAACTATTCCAAATCAAAGAATTGAAAATAATAAAATAGTAGACACCCAAACACAAACTGAATTACCAACTAAAGATAAAAGAGAAAAAACTACACAAGCTCCAATAGTCAAGGAGGAAGTCATTCAGTTAGGCAAAACACAGACTCCATTTAATATCCAAAATGAAATTGCCAAATTAAAAATATCAGTTCCTTTAACATAATTGATAAGAAATCATTCCTAATGAAACACTGAATATCGATGAAGGAGAAGACTCTGTTAATCTAACTGATGACCAACCAGAATTAATCTTTGGTCCTGAGGTAAATGGCAAACATGAACAAAGTGGTGTTCCTCCATTCTACATTAGCTTGACTATTCATGATCAAATATTGCACAATGCTATGTTAGATTTAGGAGCACCCCACAATCTAATTCCAAAAGCAATCATGGAAACATTGGATTTAGACATAACTAGACCATACAAATATCTTTTCTCTTTTGACTCTAGTAAGTCAAATGCTTGGGCCTAATAAAAGACTTGTGTGTCACTTTAGTTCAATACCCAAGTAAGAGTATTGTCATGGATATTGTAATTGCTAGTATCCCACCAAAGTATGGAATGCTATTGTCTCGCTCATGGGGAGAAAAATTGCAAGGATCTCTACAGTTAGACATGTCTTATGCCACAATTTCAGTATATGGTCAGCCCAAAAAGCTTTATAGAGAAGCTCTAATGAAATACATGGTTAGTAGTACAGATAAACCACAAAACTATCCAATTTATTCTGTACATTCTGATATGGATTCTTTCATTTTATGCAATTAAGACACTGAAAAGGACAATAACAAAGTTGTAAAACAAGAACATAAAGAGCTTGATAGTGAAAATACATTTCATGAATCTAGGTGCCACTTAGACTTTGATGGTTCAGTGAACAGATTAGGGGCAAGAGCAGGAGTTTGGATTCATAACATGGAAAAAAATCATTCTAAAGGTCACGCCTTTAGATTAAACTTTAAATGCACAAACAACATGGCATAATATGAAGCTTTGATCTTAGGATTGCAAATTGTAAGAAACCTTGGAGCCAAGAGAGTTTCTATCATGGAAGTCTCTGAATTGATCATAAAACAAATTAGAGGAGAGTATTCTATGAATAATCCAAGACTTAGCCAATACAGAGAAACTGTTCTAGATCTGATTAAAGAACCTCTTGAAATTGATTTTGCTGTTATTCCTAGGAAACAGAACAGGCAAGCTCATAGTTTGGCTACTTTTGCTAGCACTTGTAGGTTACCCTTTCAACCCAATCACCAGTACACTACAGAGGTAAGACATAGGCCTATTATACCTGACAATTTGAAATATTGGCAGACTTTTTCACAAGATTCTCAAATCTATGATTTCATGAATGCTGAAGGAGAATTCCAAAATAGTAACATAGATACTGATTGTATAATAGATGACACCATGGATAGTGAAATATATATAAATATTGTAGATGTAAATAAACCCACTAAATTCATTAAAGTAGAAATAGATAACTTAGAAAAAGTAGAAATAGAAGAATTAGTTAATGATGATTATGAGATTTTAAACCTTAAAAATAACTTTTTTCCTAAGGGATTAGTCCCATTAGAAGATATTTTTGATTCAAATGATGTAGCTAGGAAACCAAAAATGGAGCCTTTAATATCAGACATAGAAGAATGCAACCTAGGAACAGAAGAAAAACCTAAGCTTGTTAAGTTAACCAAAGCATTACCTCCATTTGAAAAGCTGGAATACATAAGACTGTTTAAATACTTTCAAGATGTCTTTGCCTGGAGTTATGAAGACCTCAAGTCTTATGACACCAACATTATTCAACATAAAATACCCATCAAATAATATCAGAAAATGTTTAAACAAAACCTTAGGAGAATTAATCCAGTTCTTATGCCATTAATTGAAAAAGAAGTAAAAAGGATGTATGAGGCACAAATCATAGCACCAATTAGATATTCAGATTGGGTCTCTAATTTAGTCACTACTAGAAAGAAAACATGAGAAATTAGACTTTGTGTTGTTTTTAGAAACTTGAACAAAGTATCACCAAAGGATAGCTATCCCCTCCCTAAAATGGACCATATTCTCCAGAGGGTAGTAGGGTCATCGAGAATTTCATTACTTGATGGATTCTCTGGATACAACCAAATCCTAGTTCAATGAGAGGATCAAGCAAAGACTGCATTTACCACTCCCTGGGGTACTTTCATGTATTTGAAGATGTCTTTTGGATTGATGAATGCTGGAGAAACATTCCAAAGAGCAATGGACATAGCCTTTGCAAAAGAAATCGATGACTTTTTAGTTGTTTACCAAGATGATATCACAATGTTTTCCAAATCAAATAATGAACATCTAGATCATTTAAGAAGAGTATTCATAAAATGTAGAAAATTTGGTATTTCTTTGAATCCCAAAAAGACACTCTTTGGGCTAGAAGAAGGTAAACTCTTAGGACACATAATTTCAAAAGAGGGCATCATAATTGATCCATCTAGAATATAGCCAATCCTAAACATCACCCACCCTAGGAACATTCAATAATTACAATCATTTTTAGGTAAAATAAATTTTCTTAGAGGATCCATTTCTAACTTAGCAGAACTAATCAGAGAATTGAATAACATGTTAAAGAAAAATTCAACACTTAAGTGGACAATAGAGGCTAAGTAGTCTTTTGAGGCAATCAAAGAAGCCCTTACTAAAACACATGTCCTTATAAGTCTTGATTTCAAAAAAGATTTTATATTTTTTTTCCTTTGCTTCAGAACACACTATTGCAGTAGTCTTGTTGCAAAATAATGATTAGGGTTATGAGCAGCCTATTGCATTTTTTAGCAAATCTTTGAGAGATGCTACACTAAAGTATAATATAATGGAAAAACAAGCACTTGATTTAGTGAAGGCTATTAAATATTTTAGAGTGTACATATTATACTCACACGTCATTGCATATGTTCCAAATTCAGTAGTAAAGGACATTTTAACACAGAATGGGCCTAAAGGAAAGAGAGGCAAATGGATTGCCACTATTTTGGAATATGATATTGAAATAAATCCCACAAAACTAATCAAAGGCCAAGGTTTAGCCAAACTCATTGCTGAATCGAACTGTCAGGCCTTACATATAAATTTCATTGGTGCTCTAGATGATCGCGAAGAGATGGCGACTCCACAGATTAGTGAAGCTTTTTTTATATTCACCTTGGTATAGAGATATCAGATTTGTTTTACTAAATTGACAAGCTCCTCCTAGTTTATCTAGAACTAAAGGTAGATTCTCGAAAATGAAATCAATGAAATATTATATCATAGACAATGCCTTATTTTGGAAATATAATGGTGGAATTTTGTTGAATTGTTTATTAAAAGATGAAGCTGACAAAGTTATCCAAGAATTTCATGCAGGAGATTGTGGAGGACACCTATACTAGAAAAGAACTACTGATAAGATTTTAAGGGCAGGTTTTTACTGGCCCACCCTTTTTGCAGTTGTCAGAAAATATGTGACCTCCTGTCACAAATGCCAAGTGTTTGAAGGCAAGAAGAAACTCTTACCATTACCCCTCAAACCCATCTCCACAGAAATCCCATTTCAGCAATGGGGTCTAGACTTCATTAGTGAAATTCACCCATCCTCCTCAACTCAACATAAATGGATTTTGAGAGCCACTCATTACTTTGCGAAATGGATAGAAGCCATCCCTTCTAGACAAGCCACTGATTCTATCATCATCTCATTCCTTGAAAACAATATCCTTTCAAGATTTGGATTCCCACAAAAGCTCATTACTGATATTGCAGCTGCATTCAAATCCAAGAAAATGATAGACTTTTGTAACAGATACCACATTACCCTTGTCCATTCCACAACCTATTACCCTCAAGGTAATGGACTGGCAGAATCCTCAAACAAAAGCCTTGTGAATATTTAGAAGACAATAAGAAGGCTTGGAACAAAAAGTTAGTTAATGTCTTATGAGCAGAGATACTAAATACAAAAAAGTCCATTGGTACATCTCCTTATCAACTAGTATATGGAATGGATGCTATTTTTCCATCCTCTTTGGGAGTACCAGTGATGAAGATGATCCAAGAACTGTAGGTAGAATCCAATGATATCCAAAGGAGGATAAACCAGACAATACATTTGCAGCAAACTAGGGAAGAAGTCTATCTCAAATCCCAAGTAATCCAAGATAAGATCAAAAATATTTTTGACAAGAAAACCAAAGCTGATGATTTTTACATAGGTCACAAAGTACTTAAATGGGATTCCAGAAGAGAAGAAAAGGGTAAACATAGGAAATTTGATTTCTTATGGCAAGGCCCTTACATCATTTATGGTTACAGAGGTAACGATGCATTTTTCTTGAGGCAATTAGATGGAACAAATCTACCAGGTGGACCAATCAATGGTAGAATGCTGAAGTATTACTTATCCCCAGATTAACATTAGTTCAGTTGTTTACTTTGCTCATTATACATAACATTGAAAATTTTAGATTGGATTGGATGATTATCTTTTGAATTTGAAGCCCAAAGAGAAGGCCCTAAGCTTCGAAAGGTGTACCATCATATGTATGAACAAAACAGATCACAGAGAAGCAGTTACAAGGCAACCACAGTGAAAGTTTCAAAGGCTACTAATCTTAAAGTTCTTGACATTTCAGTAGGAAATGCCATCCCATGTGGAGCCACTGTTAGGGTCCTTTTTTTTTTTGGTTGTGGTTCACTGACACCTTGGTCAATGGGTGGTGCTACATCCACGGAAAAATTTGGGCTGATCGACCGCGAAGGGGTTCTAGCCCTGCAGCACACTAGCTAGGCTTGACCCCAAGGGCTTCAGGGAGAATGGACCCTGTGACCTCCCGATGGCAAGGCACTGATTTTAACCAACTGAGCTAACCCTTGGGGCTGCCACTGTTAGGGTCCTATAATAATAGGATTCATAATTTTGAATTGGCTATGATTAGTCTTGTAATATTGTACATACTTTTGCTTTCTACAAAATGTTTTCCCATATTAAAAAAAAAAATGTAAAGAGGGTAATTCGTAAAAGAAAAATCAAAGGACTAAAACAAAAGGATCAAAAAAGAAAAGAAAATATAGATTATGAAAGTGATGCAAATTCAAATGCCACTACTTTTACTTTGTTTTGCAAAAATAAGATTGTGTGCAACTTGTTTAAAATGCCACAATCCATGATGATCAAATAGTTTAATCTTGATTCATTCATGCTGATAGATAGAGAAATATAGATCTAGCCAAGCTGTTTAATCTTGGCAGATCAGGAGTTAGGTTGAGAATAATAAGGAGCTCATCAGTTTAATCTGAGCCCTTGGAAGTTATAAGGTTAGAATTAGATAGTTTGCTTATCAAAGAAAAAGAAATAAAGGGTTAGAAAGCTCAAATTCACATAATGAATGAACATAAAATGCTAGGGTAAATAAAAGGTAGGTAAAAGAAGTTTTGGAGTGCACAAGGTTGCAAGCTCAAATTCACCTTCATTATGCTTAATCCTATGTTTCATGTGTAGGAGGAACTATCAAAGGAAAGAGGACATTCACAAAAAATTGTGTATTACTTTAGGTATTTACCCTAAAAAATTCTATATGATTTTAGGCCTAAATACTAAAGCTCATTCACTAATTTCCCCTCATTTCACTCAACCCCTTACATGTCTAAATTTCCCTCCATTACCCCTTCATTACTTTTCATTCATTAATTTCCCCTTATTGATTCCAAAGGACCCTTCCCTCTTCATTTCCCCTTGTAAACATAACCCTTTCCCTCCATTTTAACCCTTTTACCCTTTGTTTCACACCTTTCCCTAGACATTACCCTTTAAAAACCATTTTCCCCTTATTAATTTGCCTTTTTCCCTTAAAAACCCACTAAACCCCCTTATCCTAAGTTTAAAAGGTTAAATATATTGGGGCCCATTGAAAACCCTCCCTGATACCCTCTTAACTCAACCCTTATGTTATTTTCTAAACTATAGTCCTGCATTATGTATATTAACCCCCCACTATACAAATACCCAACCCTCACTAAACCTTTGAATATATGTAACCCGCCGCATTATTTATCCCTGGGCCCCGCCAATCACACCTCAACTCCACCCTTGCAACTACCCTGTACGATAGCCCTCTGATCAAACACTCCTAGATCCGACAACCCATATCCATATCGCCAGCTCCCATCGCCCGACAGTTAAAATCTCAAAAGAACGCGAGATTCACGATTTTTCCCTAGTGTTCTTTTGCTACATGGCATCCCCACATTATATCGTGTGCTCTCAAAAAATATCGCCCTTCACTCAAAAGCGGTGCGATATGCCATAAAACTGCCTCCCCGTGTAAAAGCAAACCACCCACTATTTATTTAATAATCCGTGCCCAAATTTAACTGCTGTTGGTTAAAAGCCAAAAAAGCCCCCTTTTCACCCTTCTCATTTGTTATTTCGTTGCAAGGAGCCTCTGTCAACCAATTTTAACTCCCAAGAACTCTGTTCAACCATTTAGTCCATTTGCAACTAGAACAGGCTGCAAACTCCGACTTGAAGTAGTAGAAAGACCATTCAACCGTTAGAAACCTCCACTGCTACCACAAAACCTTGTCTGCACACCTAACTATCGTTTTTCTAGGTATTCTTGAACTTAAGCTCTACATAGTAATTAATAAAAGGTTAATAAATTGAATTAATTAAAAAGATATGCCAAGCTAAAAGAAACCCACTGTGCATTCAAAATCCCTTTTCTGCACACTGTGTTAACCCTTCCCACTGTTCCAGAGCTCCTAACCCTATTCATAAAGCCAGAGAAAGAGTAATTTAATAGAGTAAACCAAATTATGGCTTCCAAAAGCATTTTAAATGAGAAACCCCTGCAAACCCCTCACTTGGATGTTGACCACCTCCCATTGGCTGATAGAGATTTCTAAATTAAAGGCACAGTTTCCCCTAGTCATCTATTGAAACTCCACTGCTGGAGTAAAGACAAATTCCTGAACCAAATTGATGACATTCATCAATGGGAAGCAAATTTTCCCAAATACTTGTTCCCACAGGTATACCAATTCCCTGAGATCATCCATCTATGCGAAAACTGTTACATCACAAGCCAAAGAGCCATAGTCCCTCCCAACCAACAAATTTTGTTTACAATCACTGCAGAGCCAATAAACCAAATGATGCAGATCCAGCCAAACCCAAATGAAATTCCATTTTCCATTGAAAACCTACTTGAACTCTACTTGAAGCTGGACCTTCCCAGGAGGACTCAAATCTTTCAGACTTTCATCCTAGAAGAGTCTCATACATATACAAATAGTCCTCCATACTCTACCACCATTTTCTCTGAGAGGGCTAGACAAATTTTAACCATGCTCTCTTGTATCCTAGGATATACCACTGATGAGCATGTAGATGAGCCTATACTTGCTTTCCTCTCTATTTTTTTCCCAGGCAAGCCTCCAACTGCAATTTTCAATTTTGCCCAGTACTTGGAAGACAAGATCCATGATCAATTGATCAGACTGCCAAATGAAAGAGTATTCAAATACTCTTCTGTATTGTTCCACATGTTCCTATATTTCGAGTCAGACAAGTTTCCAGTCAACATCCAAAAGCTGGACACTAAGGGCCATCCCAGATCAGTCATTTTTTGGACACCCTTAATCCAAAAATATTCTACTGTTTTCAGTTACAAAGAGTTCATCAATTATTTTGTGCATCTAGTCGTAAATATGCTAAGCAGTAGCAATCAACCCAGAGTCAGTGACAAGATCAAGAGAGTTTTGCAGTTATCTAAGAACGATAGAATAGGAGACTTGTATCTATACCAGGATCACACTAAAATTAGCATATATGGATGCCAGCACAACCCCTATAAGCTTCCCAAATATCTTCCTATGAGGATATTTGCATTAGAATATATCAGGCAGATTATAAACTCAGATGATGTGAATTTCCTATAAGCTAGGAAGAAAACACAGTTCAAGATAAAAAACCAGCTTGGTCCTTTTATCTGTAATGATAGGGAGGTTGGAGAAGAAGCAGAGAAGTGTTTACAGGAAATGAAGTTCAGTAGCAGCTTTAAATGGCAGTATGACCATTTAGGAGTCATAAACAAACTAAGGCTCAAATTCAAATTGAGCCCTTTTATGCATGAGTCTAGGGTAGACATTGAAAAATATGCCAACTAGTTAGAGTGGTTGGAAAATACCTTGATAGATATGGAGAAACAGATAGATACTAGTTCCATTCTGCATACTCCAGCCCTGCAAGACAAAATTGAAAAAAGGACCAGGGAAGAAGGTTCTTGCTCAAGCATAGATACAACACATGATAGATTTGAAATCATGTACATGAAGAAGCCCAAGCTAAATCCTGTAAGTGAGCAAGAAGAGCAAGAAGAGGTCATTGAAATAGTTGAGACACTTCAAATCATTGATAGAGAAATGATGGTCAGAGAAAATACAGCTCCATTAGTTTCAGAAGAAACTCATCAACCTTCCACCTCTAATACTCATAGCATTTAGAAATAGCTAAGTATGGAGGTCTCATCATCAAGCAAACCAATGGATAAGGAAAAAGACATAAATGAGAAGTATAAAGAGATCAAGTTGACAAATGAGGCATTAAAAGCTGAAACATATGCCCAATATTTCAAATAGACTCCTAACAATTAAAATAGGTTAATGTCAACTTTTGACATTAAAATTGGTAAAATGCAAATGAACTTTTTGCAGCCTACAGTCCAACAGCCTAAGACCTCAACAGATTATAGGAAGACAAAATTTGAAGTTTTGGCCAAGGGTGTTCACCCGCTTGATCAAATTGAATTTCATAAGAAGGCAGGAGAAATGATCTACTCAACGATGATCAACAAGGCCATGAGTGTTCAAAAACATCAAAATTCGCTAGAAAAAATCACAAAACAATTTAAGCTAGAGAAAGCATCCTCACAAGCAAAATATAACAAAATCCAATCACTGGAAGACTTGGTTATTGAGATTGGATATAATCCAAATGACATCAAGGTTGCAGAAAAGCTCATAAAGAAGAAAAATGAAGAGATTGCTGCACTAAAGAAGAAACTAAAGTTGCCTCCTTCTGAATATCCACAGAACAAGGAGGTTCTAGAAAGCTAAAGCCAAAAATATGAAATGATGGACCTCATTCTCCAATTAAATGCTCAATTAAAAGAAATGGATAATGAATTGGACGATTTAATACAGTTGAAATAGGCCAGCATTAAGATAGCTACTACCACTGCTATTCCTACAGTTACTACAACAGTTCCTTCAACTTTGTCAACTTCATTGGCCCCAGCAGCACCACTAGCTACAACACTTCCAATTGCATCAACCATTACATCAGCAACATGTTCAACAACAACAACAACTCATCCTAGTGATGAAGCGACTAAAATGGTCAAAGCCATGGAGGATATGTCTATCCAGACCACTGAAATAAATAGACTTAAGGAACAAATAAAAAGTCTAGAGGATGAGAAGAAATTGGCTCAAATTATGCATAAGAATGAAGTTCAGAAGTCAAACAAGTTGAATGAAAAGATTGGGAAGTTGGAGAAAGAATTAACACTGAAAGAGCCACTAGCCCAAGAAAAACAACTTTTATGGGCCAATATCATTGACTCAGTCAATGATATTTGGCCATCTATACAGGTGATATTTTAGTAGAATGATTTAGTCAAGGCGGCTGGTCAAGCAATTCAAAGGGTTAGGACTGAACTTGGAAATATGCCAGAAGAAGCCTCAAGAACAATCCAGTTCCTTAACTCAAAGAATAAATATGAATTGCAGGAACTTGGAATAGTTGATAGAACTTGGACCATACTAGATGTTAAAAAGGTAATAACTAAGAGGAACCTGATGACACAACTCGAGGACAAGTGCCAAACAATTCGAAGTATTGGTGGTGGATTGCTGAACATTTTTATAGTTACATTGATCGGAAAACCTGAGGGTTTATTGTAAACATTTTCAAGTCAACAAACTACACTGAGTAATAAAAGAATTGCATTACATGATTCATGTGTTGGACACTTCAATGAAGTATCTTTCAGTTGTTGAATTGTTATCTTCTTAAATGTTTCACATACATACATGTTTTCAATTTTGAATTAAATAACTGGAATTTTACTTTAGAATTGTTTAAGTACACTCTGTATTGAACAATTATTCATTTTTATGTTTTCTTCTGATATACAGAGTAGGGAATTCTTCATTGTTCTCTAGTTTCGATTGACCTCTTTCATTCCTTCATTATTTGGTTTGAGGAATCCTTGATTGCTCCTTGACCCTGATTAAAAAACTACTTCACAATCCAGCCTAAAAGATATGAAATTACTCAGCTCGCTTGCCCTGTGAACGCTATCTTTAGAACTTGATTCAGTCTTGTTTTCTTGACATTTGGACTCCATGGTCCAATGGTAAAAAGACATCTATCTATCGATCTAAATCAATGATTCCACCACCACATGAAATAAAAAACCAACCCAATCAAGCTTAAATAGCTAGCCTAAAATCAAATAACTGAACAAAGTTAGATAATTAAGAGAGAGCCCTCTATAAGCATTAGGAAGGCTAGATCCTGATCTCAAAAGTAGGTTTGTGGTTACCTGTATTATTTCTTTCATGACAACCCTAGGGAAATTTTAGAGTGAGTGTTGATGGTAATAGAAGAAAAAGGTAAAAAACAAATTTTGGGTAAGAAAATCCTTGGCCAAATTGGGAGTTGTTTTTTGAATGTTGTGCATGCTTTGCATGGATAAAGGAAGTTCTCTTGACCTTGACCTTATAGACACATGCAATTGTGTTTCGTTCATGGTCATGCTAATGAACACATAATGTATATGATGGCATTCTGATTAATAAGTTACTGTCTGGATCATTACTGTGAAATAATTATTGATCACACTATGCATTTAGCATATGAATGGATGGCATGTTTGTGATTTCCGATTATGTAAGGGATTAATTGGGAAAACGTAGCTCTGGCTGATTATGATTTTAATACCATGTGAATAAAATTCTTATATTGTGCCCATGTTGCATTATGAATAGGGAATGCTGAAGGATATATCACCAGAGTGAAAGCAATGTGATATGAGACATGCTGGGATAAGCATGGACAATTGAAGGAGACATAGACCTGGGATTTGGGTTGCGGGTGCATGTGGTAAAAACATGAAAAAAAGGACAATTGAGGATGGATTCATAAGCCTTTAGATTACCTTGTTGACTTCAAGGTGGATGCATAAGCCTTTGGAATTCCTTGTTGATTTGAGGGTGGAGGCATAAGCCTATGGATTCCCTTGTTGGTGATTGAGGGTTGAGGTATGAGCCTTTGGATTCCCTTGTTACTGATTGATGGTGGAGATATCGACCAATGGATTCCCTAGTTTCTGATTAAGGGTGGAGGTATGAGCCTCTGGATTCCCTTGTTGCTAGTTGCGGGTGGAGGTATAAACCTCTAGATTCCCTTTTTGCTAACTGAGGGTGGAGGTATGAGCCTATGGATTCCCTTGTTGTTGATTGAGGGTGGAGGTATCAACCTTTGGATTCCCTTGTTGTTGATCGAGGGTGGAGACATCAACCTCTGGAATTCCCTTATTGCTGGTTGAGGGTGGAGGCATTAGCCTTTGGAATTTTCTTGTTGTTGATTGAGAGTGGAGGCATCAACCTCCAAACTCCGTTGTTATTGATCGAGGGTTGAGGTATAAGCCTTTGAATTCGCTTGTTACTAATTGAAGGTGGAAGCATAAGCCTCTGGATTCCGTTGCTACTGATTGAGGGTGGAGGCATAAGCATTTTGATTCCCTTGCTTTAGAAGAGGGTGGAGGTGGAATACCTATAGACTCCCTAAATAGAATGATGGACAAGACAAGAGGTATAATTTAAATCATTACAACTTATTTATGAAAAATTTGGTAAGAGATCGTATGCCATGTTACAGGAAAAGCATGGGAGTTTCCTAGTCTGGGTGAAGGGAGTTGGTTGCAGGACAAACAAGTAACAACTTGAAGATATCAAAATGCGCACCAAAGGCCCCAGGCAGACTCCAAGGAGCCACATACAATGGTTGATCCAAGGAAAGTTTTTCACGTCTATTTAGTTGCAAAACA
>APFE030656407.1:0-51516 GCA_000404065.3 Pinus taeda | reverse complement strand
ATATATATACGTATATGTATATGTATGTATGTACGTATATATCTGTGTGTGTGTGTTGAGCTGCATTATAAAGCTCATAGTGTTTATGTTGGGACTAAATATGTTTTGCATTATGTTCAGGATTGGAACACCAAGAACGATATTACTCCAAGTGTGAGGGTCTATGATCTGAATTGGATCCATCAAGAACTATCAAAGAACCATGACTATATCAGGTCAGGACAAATCTCTAAAAATTCCAAAATAGTGACCAAAAACACCCCTGAACCAGTGGCAATGGTAGCCAGTGTGGAACGATGAGGACCTCAGTCAAAGCGCGCTGACTGAGGCCCATGGAGACTGCGTAGGAGGTCAAAGTAGCCCCTGGGAGCCCTGAATCGGGAAAAGGAGGTGGATTGAACAAGGCCGAAATGGGGGAGCCTTAAGCACTTGGTCACGTCGGGAACCAGAGAACCGCGGGTGAAAAGGCAAAAGCGCTAAATGTACAAAGGCGGGACCCACACTCTAGAAACTGGTGGTATTGATTGGGGCGCCCTCAAATGGTAAACGATTTTGGAGAAAGCGAAGCGATCCCATACATCAATCGATGCATGGCAAGCGGGGTGAGAGAAAACTGCCATTGGTTGCGCGTTATCGGTCGAACAAGTCAACTGCACGGGACGTGCATATGGCGTCGGATCTAGAGGCCCCAGATCGGACGGCTGAGATCAAGCCTAATGGGGGAAGCGAAATTGACGAGGGAATATGCCGCATTTTAGAAGGATTCAGAATCCATTTGATTGCCACAGTGGAGGAAGAACGCATCCACGACGTAACTGAAGAAACAAACCAACGAAGCAGGCTGGCGTCGTTTAGAGGAGGACAAGTGTCCACTCACTGAGCGTTCATGCTGACGCCGAACATGGAACTCCAAGCGTAGTTGCAGAAGGTGAATCAATAGAGGCAGAAGAGGAACCGAACAGGCTTGGAACAGAATGGCTAAAAGTCGTAAACAATGACAGAGTATACAGTCAGTCACGACAAAGAATAGTGCGAGAGACGAGGAAAGACCAGAATCCCGAGAGGAGGATGGAATACACAGAGAAGAAGGCAGTAAAGCAAAAGAAGAAAGAGATAGAGGCCGAGCTGACCATTGGCAGCATCAAGCACTAGAGAGCTTGAGAGGTTCAAGCCATTCCATAGAGGATCTGTCCAGGCTGAGCACCACATTGGGCTCTTGCCACTGTAGACCAGAAGGTCAAAGATCTGGTAGGAAGAAGAAGAGTCTGTGTACTCCAGTGGCTTAGGGAATCCAAGAACCACCCTGCCAAGGAAAACCTGCTTTAGGAGAACTCACATTGAGTCCCTGTATTGTAATTCTCTGCTTAAAGGCACAATAAAACGAGGCCACCAATGAAAGCTGGACTGAAGATGTAGCCCTGGAGAATAGGGTGAACCCATTAAAATTGTTTGTGTCTTTGTGTTTGCTTACTGTATTTCTCTGTTGTCTTTCCATTTTATTATCTGTGTATTGGCAATCTGATCGATCCGTTGCTTCAATAACACAGAACACACACCAGCACATGAGTCTGTAATACATTTGTTTAATAAATATTTAATTGATGTCACTCATAGGGTGATTATCAGATCAAGTGGTATCAGAGCTCTAGGCTGTAAGGTTAGACAAGCTTGTGTTGGTTTAGCTGTTGAATGCTCACTAGATCAAAGCTCAAATTAGGAGAAGGAGAGTTGGTTGAAACTAATCCTGAAATTGGGAGAGTCTATTCTCGGAAGACAATGACCCTCAATTCCTAGAGAGTTTCCTAGCTATAAATTCCATGGTAGAAGAAATGTATAGGGACTTTAGAAAGCACAAGGATGAAGAATCATTAGGTTCTAAACAAGATAAAGAAGAAGATGAGTCTCATTCCCATGACCACTCAAAAGGAAAAGGGAAAGAGGAAAGCTTTCTCACACCTCCTAATAGCCCTGTGCATGATAAGAAAGCATCTTTGATTAAGCTAGATGTTAAATTTGATTTGCCTATAGATGATGGAGAGCTAAATGCTGAAAAGTTGAACAATTGGATTAGACAAATTGATGTGTACTACAAAGTGCAAAACATCAACTAAGACAAGAGTAAAATTCAGCTGGCAAGCCTACGCCTAGGAGGCACTGCCTTGGTTTGGTGGGAAGGTAGAACCCAAGCTGACATAAATAAGCATGGTAAGACCATCTATGTCTGGAGTGAATTTGTTTCCACGATTAAGAAGCAGTTATATCAATTGGCCTACATGTAACAAGCCATGATGAGTTGGCAAACTCTTCGGCAGTTGAAAGGGAAAAGTGTGCAAGGGTATACTCAAGAGTTCAGAAAGAGAGCATTGATGTTAAGTATCTCATTAGACTCACCAGAGACTCTTTTGAAGTACATTGGTGGTCTACACAGCTACATGAGGCATACCATCCTCATGTTTAATCCCACTAGTATAGATGAAGTATCTGTAAAAGCTACTCATCTAGAAGCTAGAGGAAAGAATGGAAATCCAGAAGTTGGGGGACCATCCCAACTCATTGTAAGCAAGATCAAGGAGAAAATAAAGCAGAAGTGGAAAACAAGGAAGGCTAACACTGCACAAAAAGGCAAAGCTTCATGCACTCACTGTAAAAAGGAGGGGCATGATGATGAGCACTGTTGGATTCTACATCCAGAGCTGAGACCTAAGAAGTCTGAGGGCAAGAAGAAGAAGACTGCTGCAGCTATTCAGAAATATTTGGGGTTAGACTTGAGACATGAAACAATCATTGCAACCACAGGTATAAAAGGTAAGAATTATGAAGCATCTACTAGTAATTCTGCTCAAACTATTATTGATGAAGAACATGAGAGAAAAAGACATGAGCTTTTTTTCATATTCGAGTTATTTCCAAACATCAAAAGATTGATACTTTGTTTGATAGTGGCTCACAAGTAAATTTGATTTCTGAAGCAATTGTAAAGAAATTGGGATTAGCAACTACACCTCACAAGAAACCATACCCATTAGGATGGTTGAATGATAAAGCACAACTACAAGTGACTAGACAGTGCAAACTCAAGTTTTCTTTTGGTTCAGCATTTGTAGATGAGGTTGAGTTAGACATAATTCCTTTGGATATATGTGGAGTTGTTTTAGGAAGTCCTTACTTGTATGATAGAAAGGCTATTTTCTATAGCGTTGAGAAAAAGTATTTACTTGTTAAAGATGGAATCGAATACTTTGTAAGAGCTAATAAGCTCAAGAATAATTATACTCTCATAAATTCTGGGCTGAAAAGAATGATAAATTCATGCAAACAATTCTTACTAATGGTTGTAAAGGAAACGAAAATTGATAAAACAAATGTATTTGAGGGCTGTAATGCTCAGTAGCAAGCTGATATAGAAAAAATTGTTTCAGAGTATGATGCCCTGTTTCAGGAACCTAAAGGTCTGCCACCCAAAAAGGAAATAGTACATGATATTATTTTGCAGCAAGATGTTCCATTGCCTAACATTGGGATGTACAGGTTGTTTGCTTTAGAGAATGCTGAAATCAAGAAGCAGGTGCAGGAGTTGCTCGAGAAGGGATTCATCAGGCCTAGCACATCACCATGTGGGTCACCAATCGTTTTGTGAGAAAGAAAGATGGCTCATGGAGAATGTGCATTGACTACTGAGTGCTGAATATGATAACAATCAAAAATCGTTATCCCCTTCCTCGCATAGATGATATTTTAGATCAATTGAAGGAAGTTGTTTATTTCACCAAGATGGATTTGCATAGTGGATACCATCAGGTCAAAGTTGCAGAGCAAGATGCATGGAAGACTACTTTCAAAACAAAGCAGGGATTGTATGAGTGGCTGGTTATGCCTTTTGGCTTGACCAGTGCTCTTGCTACTTTCATGAGATTAATGAATGAAGTACTCAGAACTTTTCTTGATGATTTTGTTATTGTGTATCTGGATGACATTATGATTTTTAGTAAAACATGGGAAGAACACTTAAATCATGTTAAGTAGACATTAGATGTTTTGAAAAGAGATTTTTTTTATTTTTATTTTTATTTTATTTTATTTTATTTTTTATTTTTATTTTTTTTTTATTTTAAACTCTCTCAAATTTTGAATTTGGAAAAACATCTCTAAATTATTTGGGTCATATAGTAGGGGGTGGTGAATTGAAAATAGATCCCTCTAAAGTGGCAGTGATTGTAAACTGGCCTAAACCCAAGTTTGCTACAGAAGTGAGGAGCTTCTTAGGAGCAACACAATATTGGAGGAAGTTCATTTCTAATTTTTCCTCAATTGCAACTCCCTTACATGCTTTGACAGGATTGAACAAGGTGTTTCAGTGGGGAGGCAAACATCAAAAAGCCTTCGACACATTGAAAGAAAAGACTAGTACAACACCTATATTAACACTGTCTGATCTACAAAGACTGTTTGAAATCCAAACAAATGCTAGTGACTATGCCATTGGAGCAGTGTTGACACAGCACGGAAAACTCATATGTTATCATTTGGAGACTTTTAATCCTACAGTAGTCAGCTATCCTACATATGATAAAGAATTGTATGCATTAGTTCAGAGTGTGAAAAAGTGGAAACATTACTTAATGGGCAAAGAGACAGTAATACATACTGATCATCAACCACTTCAATATCTACACTCCCAAAAATAAGTTGCAACAATCAAGGCATTACAGATGGATGGGTTTTCTACAACAGTTTCATCTAGTCATCAGATATAAAAAGGGCATACACAACAAAGTTGTAGACATGTTATCTAGACCCATTATAAATGCATCTACCATACTTAAGCATAATTCTGTGCTACATGAAAGCTACATAGAACAATATGCTCAGGATATGGACTTTAAAGATGTATATGCAACTTTGATTCAAGCCAAAAAGGTAGAAGAATTGGACTATCATGTGAAGGACTGACTCTTATACCATTGTGGCAAACTCTGCATTCCACAAATTGAGAGAGTAAAGATAATTAGATAGGCACACACTTCTGTGATATCAGGTCACTTTGGGGTAAGTAAAACAGTTGCACAGTTGCAAAGATTTTGTTATTGGCTGAAAATGAATGAGACAATTTATAGATATGTAAGAGGGTGTATTATGTGTGCTAAAAGCAAGCCCAACAATAGAAAACTAGGCTTGTACACTCCTTTACCAGTTCCTTCTCACCCTTGGGAAAGTGTTTCCATGGATTTTTTTGGAGGACTACCTAAATCTAGGAAAGGTCATGATTATCTATATGTGGTTTTGGATAGGTTCAACAAAATGTGTATTTAGATACCTTGTAATAAACAGATTACAGCTGAACAAACTGCAAAATTATTCTTTGAACATGTATGGGTTCATTTTGGGTTACCCACTTCTATTGTATTTGATCGAGACACTTGATTTGTGGGGAAGTTTTTGTCAAGTCTATGTGAACTGATGGACACTCAACTGAAGAAAAGCATAGCTTTTCATCCACAAATTGTTAGCCAGACAGAAGTAGTTAATGGGATAGTCATCCAGTTACTTAGGGAATATTGCAGCAAACATCCTAAGCTTTGGGATGAACATTTGCGTTATGTGCAGCATGCTTACAATAGAGCAAAACACTCTTCTACGCAGAGATCTCCTTCTGAGACCTGTTTTGGTTTCATACCAAGGCCTCCTTTGAATTTGTCTTTGGTAAAGATACCATGGTTGATGGACACAATGATGTGAATAAGGCAACTAGGTTCATTAAATAGATCCAGGAGATCCACCAGGCAGTACAGGAATAGCTAGAAAAGAGCCAAGCCAAATACAAGGCTAGGCACGACAAGCATGGGATGGAGCATAGTTTTCAAGTTGGAGACCAGGTCTGGCTGTATATCAGCAAGGACAGGATACAAGGTGAGGGTAAAAAGCTAAAGCCTATTAGGTATGGACCTTTTAGGATACTTGAGAAGATTGGTGAAAATGCTTTTCGCCTTGATCTACCAGCTTACATGCACATCTACTTAGTCGTAAATGCATATTTCTTGAGATTGTTTGAACCTTCAATGATTGAAGATCTTGAAGAGCAAAGTCAATTGTCGTCTATTGATGACCTGCTACTTGAATATCTTAATGAATTGCAGGAAGACACAATCTTGGATAGGAAGGTGAGGACGATGCACAGAGGAGATGTTGAGTACCTCAAAATTGGACTCAAAGGTTTGAAGCCGAGCAGTGCAAAGTGGATTGAGATTGGACAAGTGAGACAAAACCAAATTTTGGTAATCCAAAAGTTTTTTTAGTGGGAAGGCTGTGATCTGAATTAGATCCATCAAGAACTGTCAAAGAACCATGACTGTATCAGGTCGGGACAAATCTCTAAAAATTCCAAAACAGTGATCAAAAACACCCCTGAACCAGTGGTAATGGCAACCAGCGTGGAACGATGAGGACCTCGGTCAAAGTGCACTGACCGAGGCCCATGGAGACTGCGTAGGAGGTCAAAGTAGCCTGTGGGTGCCTCGGATCAAAAAAAGGAGGATTTTGATGTGTGATTAGTGGCATCGTGGGCGAATAGGGCCGAAGTGGGGGAGCCTTAAGCACTTGGTTGCGTCGGGAACCAAAGAAATATGGGAAAAATGGAAAAAGCGCTAAATGTACAAAGGCGGGACCCACGCTCTGGAAACCAACGGTATTGATCGAGGTGCCCTCAAATGGTAAATGGTTTTGGAGAAAGCAGAGCGATCCCATACATTGATCGACTCGTGGCAAGCGAAGGTGAGAGAAAATCACCGTTGATCGCGCATTATCGGTTGAGCAAGTTAACCGCACATGATATGCGTATGGCGTCGGATCTAGAGGCCCCAGATAAGAAGACTAAGATCAAGCCTGATGGGAGAAGCGGAATCAACTAGGGAATACGCCACATGTTAGAAGGATTCAGAATTTGTTTGACCACCATGGTGGAGAAAGAACGCATCCACGATGTAACTGAAGAAACGAACCGACAAAGCAGGCTGACATCATTTAGAGGAGGACAAGTGGCCACTTCCTGAGTGTTCATGCTGATGCCAAACATGGAACTCCAAGCACAACTGCAGAAGGTGAATCGACAGAGGCGGAAGAGGAATCAAACAGGATTGGAACATAATGGCTAAAAGCCATGAAAATTGACATAGTATACAGTCAGTCATGTCAGAGAATAGTCTGAGAGAGGAGGAAAGACCAAAATCCCAAGAGGAGGATGGAATACATAGAGAAGAAGGCAATAAAGCAAAAGCAGAAAGAGACAGAGGGCCAAGCTGACCAGCGGCAACATCGAGCACCAGAGAGCTTGAGAGGTTCAAGCCATCCCAAGAGGATCTATCTGAGCTGAGCACCACATTGGGCTCTTGCCATTGTAGACTAGAAGGTCACAGAGTTGGTAGGAAGAAGAAGAGTCTGTGTACTTTAGTGGCTTGGGGAATCCAAGAACCACCCTGCCAAGCAAAACCTGCTTCAGGAGAACTCACATTGAGTCCCTGTATTGTAAGTCTTTGCTTAAAGGCACAATAAAACGAGGCCACCACTGAAAGCTGGACAAGAGATGTAGCCCTGGAGAATAGGGTGAACTCCTTAATAAAATTGTTTGTGTCTTTGTGTTTTCTTACTGTATTTCTTTACTGTCTTTCCATTTTATTGTCTGTGTATTGACAATCTGATCGATCTGTTGCTTCAATAACACAGAGCACACACTAGCACATGAGTTTGTAATACCTTTGTTTAATAAATCTTTAACTGATGTCACTCATAGGGTGATTATCAGATCAGTCTATGACATCCCCTTTGGGAAAATTCCTCTCTGACATACATTGTAAATATTTCATGTATTTTTATTATAAATTAAAGGGCCTTAGAATTAGGACACATATTCCAGAGTTTGAGGGACAAGATTACTTGGGATTTGAAGGAAGCTTGACTATTTCATGACAACCATTGAAGGTTGGTAGGTGTATGATTAAATGGATTGGTTATGGAATCAATCCATTTGAAGAAGAAGGACAAGGGGCCATGCTTGCAATGGAAAAATCCACAAGGAAGAAAGGACAAAAAATCTAGGGTGATGGGTTGCATTGACATGTGAGACAACTTGAAGTAATCCAACAAGGAAGTGTAAGGGAGAGCTAGCAAAACAACCTTCCCACAATCACATGAACTCAGAGAACCACCGTGACTGAGAATTGAAAGCGGCGGGGGGGGGTGGGGCGACAAAGGATATACACCCACGCAACCAAAATGGTTGCAACTACATAATGGGGGAGACCATCACACTTAACACATGGGCAAGGACACAAGCATTCTCCCAGATGACACTCCACGTAGGGCAAGCAAGGGAACATTCATGAAGAAAGTGTTGAGAAATCTATAGGAAATGATTAGAGTGATTTCTTTTCTTTTGGTAACTGCTTGTGATCTCTTTTTAAAATTTCTTACTTATTAGCTTCTTTACTAATTATTATGTTTGTATATAATCAAACAGCTACCAAAAAAAGAAGAACAAGAACACAGAATGTAGGCTACAAGCCATAGCCAAAACCTCTCCACTTGAGAGGAAAACCCGCAAATCTCTTCTCTTCTTATAGGCTCTTCAATTGATGAATTCCAAGACCTCTTGACCAAGACCAATACCCTCCAAGACCAAGTCCAACCTTTCCAGATGGTTTTTTTCCTTTGTCTAAGTCAAACCCAGTTAAATCTCTTCCAAGAACACAACTTTGACCCTCAGCTTCAAAATCTTGGCCTCTATTGTATGTCTAAAATTTTTGGCCCTCCCAGTAGCAACTGTTGCCACATGTGTGGGCTTAGTTTTGCCTTCGATGACTTCTTGAGACCTTCACCTAAATTTTTCCTTCTTGTGGTGCTTGAGGATGACTTAAAGTTACCTTCGTTGACCTCCTTTCTCTTCCTTCTTCAAGATCGAACCTACATAAGAAAAACCCTAGACTAACAGTAGAATCCCTAGCCTTCCTTCACATGTGTAAGAGAGAAATAACCTAGAAACAAGTCTTATTCATCCTCTTCCTTCTTTGCTGCCTTCTTCCTCTTTCTCCTTCGCTTGAATGAGTGAGTGATGAATGTGTCCCAAGGAGGTCGAGTTCCCTCCTTTATATAGGCTTCTTAAGGTGGATGTGGCTCCTCAATTTAGGCTGAATTTTGAGCAGCTAGGCCGACTTGGTCTTGAAGGGTATTTTGACACTTTTAATGACGATTTTTTTCTTTACAAGTTAAAAGTGTTCAATGGGGTCTTCAACTTATGAAAATGACTCTTTTGACTTCTTGACCTAGGAAAAACCCTAGAAGCACTCAACGGGTGCTTAACCTCTAAAATAAAGGACCTTGAGCATGAAACCCATGCTCCAAAAACAATAATAATAAGATTTCCTTAATTTTACAATATACAAGAATCAAAAGTACATTTCATATTTATGAAGACCAAATCTAGTTACACATTTTTCAACAAAAATAATTTTGATGTATGGAGGAGAGAACAACAAAGGAGCATTGTTGAGAAGGAATAGGAAGAAAAAGGAGGCAAAGTTCTGAGGAAGAGGATGGAAGAAGCCTGATTGCACTAAAAAGAAGAGAAAGCATAACGTAGGAGGAAAGAAGCAGAAAACTATGTATGGCTACCAGAAGGTAACAAGGGGAGTAATCATTCAATTGAGCATTAGGAGGTGGTAAGGACATATCTTGTTGAGGACACTAGTCTCTAGATTCCATGAAAGATTGGAGGGTGGAGATTGTTTTCTCTAGATTCCTTAGAGGGTGGAGGCTTGTTCCTTGGATTCATGGTGAGGAGAGAGTTCCTTAGACCCCTCTACTTTTTTCTGGTTTTCTTGTGGGTTATGGATTCTCGGAATTGGGTGGAACCACTATGTGAAGGAATTATTAAGGGTGGAGGTGTTAAGCATTTGGAATCCCTCATTCAGTTTGGGGTGGAGGTGGGAGTCTTTGGATTCCCTGTTCAAACCTATATTAGTAGAGCTAGAGTTTGTATTTGAGTAGTTGTAGGGTGGAGGTGGTGGACCTTTCGATTCCCTGTGAGATATTGACTAAATGAAGTAGATGGTGGGTGGAGGAGGTTGGTCCTATGGAGTCCCTATTTCAGGTAGCAGAATTGGTTAATCCATTAGGCACTAATCCTCAAGCTCTGGAATATGGCTCGAGGGTGAGTAATGCATGAAAATCTTGACTGTAATGTGTCTATGGTTGGATGGAGAGTTGAAGTCCCAATCTCAGTTTCTTGGTTTAGTGTATCAAAGATAAGTGTCTAGTTATAACTCTAATGTTCTAAATGCTTTACACTTGTTTAATGTGATGATTTCGTATGGCTTGTAATGCCGAGGAATGACATGTTCTTGTTTTGAATGAACATTGTTGTTGTTAAAGGCATATATATGGAATTGTCTAGATTGTTGTGTTAAATTGAATATAATCCTAGTTTAAATGACTTGTATCTAAGGAATGTGTGAACCTTATCATTGTTTGAATTAGAACTATAGTCTGAATGCTTGAACATTGAAGATATATAAGTAAATCTCTGTAATGAATATACCTTGTTAAAAGAAACACTAATAGATTTTGTTTCAAAATACGTAAACTTAGGAAGGCTTGGGTTTTTGTACAAAGTAATGTGCGAGTGTAGTGCCTATGTTACTGTTGAGGAATGCTAAAATGCTTATGTGAATAAATCATGTTGAATGTTGTGCAAATGATGAGGGATGGTTGATCCCTGAAGGATGATATATTAGTGCTTGTTTATGCTCTCTGTGTTGTTATTATTTGTTGGAAAGAAGGTTGATAATTATTATGAGTGGGTTGCTCTTGTATTCATCCAAAGTCTTTAAATTGAGCTATATGGCCATGTATAGAGGAGATAGATAGAACTATGTTAATTTAATGGATGCTTGCACTGAAACAACTTAGATAATAGGGCAATGTTTATCCATAATTTCAGGAAGAACTATTATATATATATGTGTGTGTGTGTGGATCTATGTGGCCAAGATCAACCCATGTTTAATTTATACACATATATAAATATGGCCAAGATTGGTTAGAGTTTAATTAAAAAGCTTAGAAGAGATAGTGTAGAGTTTGGTTATATATATATATATATATATATATATATATATATTATTATATAATATATGAACATGAGTGTACACTAGTCTCATGGTCATGGTTGGGACTCGAAAAAGCTCAGGAGGGACAGCCCAGAAGGGTCAGCTTATGCCCTTGTATGTTAAAGGTTATGCGTTGGAGGTCTGGGCGAAGGCCCTTACAAGCACATTAACAATCCCTAATCTCGTGGGGCTAGAATTTTTGAGCGTGAAGTGTATGACTTTGGAAGGAATGAATTAACCCCTCTTTGATCCCGTGACTAGGTGCGGTGATCAAATGCTTAGTTAGGAGAAATTTAGAATGTCAATGGGAAAGCACTAATGGCCATTGGATGGACCCCAGAAGAACTCCCCCCCCCAAAAGTTCTAAGTGGAGGCACAATATGATTCCGTTGGGATCTATTCACCAAGATGATGTGGCAGTGAGGCTGGTTGGATATCCAATACAAAGCAACAAAGGAAAATCTTGAATTCCTGATGACGTAAAAAACGTGTGTTCAATGATTTGTAACTTTTGGTGGGAGCCACAGTTACATATCGCGACAAAGGATGACGTCACCCTGTCACTTAGGATCAATCATGTCACTTCGGAACCCTGGATCCTAGAGACTTCGGGCAGAGGAATTGGTAAAAAACCTGGGGTTTAATTCCTAGGATTATGTGGCACTTGGGCCTGTTTAATGTGGACATATGCAATGTTTCATAAAGGCATTGGTCTACTAGTCAAGGGAGAGGATAAGATCTAGCACAAGAGGTATATATCCATGCATTCTGGAGGGTTTTCCTTGGCCTTTTTAGCAGGGAACAACATTGGACTCTGCCATGATTATATTCCTGGGGTGATGTGGCCATAGAGGGCCCACATCTGCATACATCGCGTGCACACACACAAACACACATAAGATACACTACAATATAGTTTGGGCCATGTGAATTGTGGATTTGGGTTCCTGTGAACATGAAGGTCCTGGGTGGATCACCAAATACCACTTGGCATGATGTGGCATATGACTTGGGTAGCCACATGGGCGCCACATGGAAAGTTACATGATGTGGCACTTTTTGATAGGATAGACTTTAAATTTCCATATATTTTGATTCAGGAGTAAGATCAGAGTAAATATAATATCATTGGAAAAGTTTCAAGGAGACAAACACAACAATGCCATCAACTTTAAGTTTGAGGAAGTTGAAAAAGGTTGAAAAATTTAGACCCCATTTCCATAACGAGACATTAGAGGTCAAGTTCATTTAGTAACTACCTCCGACTACTTTTAGTTGGAGTTAGAGATAGTAGGGGGTATGCTACAAGAAATTTTAAAAACAAAAAACTTAATGGAAAACATGGCAACTTGTGGACTCTTCCCAACCTATCTTGGTTAGCACAGGTTCTTATTCCTTAATCCCCTTATCCTTAATGAGTTAGACAATGTCCTCTTCCTTCAGTTCTCCATGGCCTAAATCTATAGATGGTCCCTAATTGGATGCCCCATATTGATCATCTAATAGGCAACAAACACCTAAAGAGTATGAAAATAGAATTAGATAGAAGGATGAATGATAAGCCTCTATTGGGCCCCTATTTTGACATGGTTTAGAAGGTATTTTTACCTAATATTCTATAATTTTCCCTTTATTTGTCATTCATTATTACCTTCATTCCCATATATTTTTCCATTGTCATCCCACGCAAACTTCATAAGGCATATGAGCATTAATATGGATTATTTCCATGACTTTATGGTTACTTAGAATGGTTATTGCCTTTTCCTAACTTGCTTTAAAAGTTTGGTGTTTTCCAATTTTTTTAGCTATAGAAAGAACCTGTACCAGATAGTTGGAGAGATGGTTTTTACACATAATTTCTAAAGCAGTGAAGATGAATCAAGAAAATATATAACATGGGGTTTTAGTAGAATATGGTTGTTAGGTGACACACTAGCAGAATCCTTGAAAATCACAAAATATGTGATGTTTGGAGGTTTCAAAAGAGTTTTATTAAAAGTGTTCCCTAAAATTTACACCTCCATGTTTGATCAACAATTTTGTGTGCGAATTTGGGCACTTGGACTTTAGAAGGTTTGATGTCATTGGGCATTCTTATGATCTCCACATGATCTGCACATGATTTCCACATAATTTTCATATGATATTCACATGATCTGCATATTATTTCCACATAATATTCATACGATCTTCACATGATCCCCATCGTCCTAAATCTAAAATCCACTTTTTTAGGGATTGGTTCTATCTTGCTGTATTCTTGTTGTAGATCCACTTATTTAGGGATTGGTTTTATCTTGTTATAATTTCTTTCCTTTTATTAAGGATTAGTTATATGTATAAATATAAGAGGATATTAGTCATTTGAGAGGTGGAAAAGGCAACGGATAAAGAAAGGTTGAGTGTTAAGCATATGCTTATGAATAAAATGTAGAGGATTTCCATTTTGTTCCTTTGATTAATATCAAACGACAACTTTCTCTTTTCCATATGACATGACTCTTAATGTGTGAGTATTCATTCAAGTTTGATTACGTAGCATATTAGCAGTGAGGATTTGAGAAGTAAGGGCTCACTGCGCAAGGATTCATTGCCATTTAATTTTAGGATTTAAGTTTCCTTTTTGTTATTTAGAATTCAAAATTTCATTGCTTACAATTTTTTTATTGAGTTATGTATTTGATTTTTGAAGGGTGTTGATTTCTTTTTGTTTTTAATGTTGTAGATGAACTCTATATGTTAAGATATGTCCTCATGGTTTTAAGTAATTGCTTCTCCATGCTTAGGTTAAACTATAACTGTAGACCCTAAAGCAATCAATAAACCATTGAATCAGGTTAGCTTCTACAATAAATTTTGTTGTGAATCTTAGGTAGGTTATTGAGTTAAGTATTTCATTTATGAAAGGGTGTTGATTTCCTTGTTCTGAATGTTGTAGTTTAAATCCAAAAGTTAAGATATGTCCTCACAGTTTTAAGTAATTTCTTTACACGAATTACAGACACTAGCATCTTCATGCTTAGGTTAAAATGCAATTGGGGACATTAAAGTAATCAATAAACCACCGAATTAGGTTATCATTTGTAGTAAATTTGATTTTACTGCTTAGGTAGGATATGATATTGCATTTCTTGTGCTTGTATCCCAAAGTTTATGAACTCCTAGATTGATTATTTAATGTAAGAATTTAAAAGCAATTAAATTACATGACAACATCTTGGAGGGAGCAACCTCCTATTATAGTACAACAAGCGCATAAAATGATATGATTCTTAAACTAGATCTTATTGGTATATAGAGGAGACAAAGGCAACCATCACAACTAAAAGTTGTAGTTAAAAACGCTAATATAACAATGGAAATGCAATAACTTGATACATAGTGTTTAACACGGGGTTTTGTCTGGGGTATAACATGCCCCTCCCCTTCAAATAAATGTTTCCCACAACACTCTATGAATTGTGAATTCTTTTGCATGGAGAACTAATCTTCCCATGCCACCTCTTCTATTGTAGGTTCTTCTACTTGATGAGATACTTTGTAATTTCTTGATGTTGTAATTTCTTAGTCATTGTTTCAAAGATTCTTTCCGATTCTAGTGTGATTTTCCCTTATTCATTCATATTTGGTAAAATGGTTTGAAGCAGGATTTTCTCACTTATTACCTTCTTGAATCAAGAAAAATCATAGACTAGATGTACCCTTGAAGATGGAGGAAACTCCAATTTGTAATATATGTTTCAATTCTCCACAACAACTTATAGGGACCATGGTACCTAGGTGATAATTTATTTTCCTTCTTTTGTTTCTCAAGGAACATCTATTTGTATGCTTGTAGCTTTCTAAATACCCTCAGATGACGTTATAGGGTTAGCGACTGCCATTTCCCTCCATAGGAGCATCCTTAAGAGCCTAGTGCCAGAGCTCATTGATTCTCTTCGATCCATGAGAGCTGCATTAACTGTATGGGCCAATGGTTGGTGAGTGCTTGATGTTGTTGGTATAACACAATACTCCTCATGCAAATTGTTGTCAACATGAGAAGATATCAGGCTATTCAGAGTATTATGGCATCCAGAAAAATGCCCATCTATAAAAGGAACACACCTGAGGGTTTATTGTAAACATTTTCAAGTCAGCAGACTGGACTGAGTAATAAAGGCATTGCATTACATGATTCATGTGTTGGGCCACTTCAGTGAAGTATCTTTCATTTTTTGATTTGCTATCTTCTTAAATGTTTCACATATATACATGTTTTCAAATTTGAATGAAATAACTGGAATTTACTTCAGAATTTGTTTAAGTACACTCTGTCTTGAAAAACTATTCATTTTTATGTTTTCTTTTGATATAGAGAGTAGGGAATTCTTCATTTCTCCCTAGTTTCGATTGACCTCTTTCATTTCCTTCATTATCCAGTTTGAGGAATCCTTGACTGCTCCTTGAACCCGATTGAAAAACCACTTCACCATCTAGCCTAAAAGAGCTAAAATCACTTAGCTACCTTGCCCTGTGAACACTATCTTTAGAACTTGATTCAGTCTTGTTTTTGTGACATTTGGACTTCATGGCCCAATGGTTAAAAGACATCTATCTATCCATATAAATCAGTGATTCCACCACCAAATCAAATAAAAAACCAACCTAATCAAGCTTAAATAACTAACCTAAAATCAATTAACTCAACAAAGTTAAATCATTAAGAAAGAGCCCTCTCTGAGCATTAGGAAGGGTAGATCCCGATCTCAAAAGTAGGTTTGTGGTTATCTCTATTATTTCTTTCATGAAAACCCTAGGGAAATTTTAGAGTGATAACATAGTGGCGACCATACTGGGGAACGAGTCTTCAGTTTAATAAACCTTAAAGGAAATCCTAAATCTCATCTTTTCACCTTAAGGCCATTTTAGGGTTGTTGAAAGGTTTCATTAAAAAATTAATTTTTTTTTTAAATTTTGGCTTCCAAAAGAACATACTATACCAGGGCACATCCAGATCCAAACACTGCTATAATTGTTGATAATCAAGACAAAATCTTGAGAAAAAACAATAAAGTAGAAAGTCAAGAAAGCATTAGTCAGCTAACTAAAGCAAATTCACATCCTAAAGAGTTATCAAACTTAGAGGATCTTCAATTTGATTTATCATTTGAGCATTCTTTGTTTCGTACCAAATTTGAAACTTTAGTTCATGATACTATGATAGACCCTGCTTTTATTCAATTTATTGAATCAAAGAAGAATAATATACATCTTGATTTAGATCAGCATGTTCTAGACACTTTTGATAAACTTGATGCTTTAACCTCAAATTTGATAAGACACATAGATGAAGCTTATTTTCAACAGTCGGTTGAATTAGTTGCCCTAATTGCTGCTACTCCTAAGACTTCTACCATTCCTTCGGAGTCTATAAATTCATCTTTATTTAGTACCATCTCATATATTATTTCCACTACACCTCATTCCAAAAAATCATTCATCCCCAACCTTCCTCTTCAACCTAGAGTTTTATTTCCATCTATAAATACTTCAAGTTCATCAGTAAGCCCTTTAAGTTCAGCTGTAAGCCCTTCAAGTTCATCTTCAAGCACTACTACTTTACCTCCTAGCCAAGCTAAATCTTAGCCATGGTTGCCAGATATGCTCCTTTGACCTTACCAGCTCAAGTACATGCCATGCCCCAAGATTATCAGAGTAAAATCTTTTAGTTTGATGGTACTGGTCAATATACTGCACAACAACATGTAAATAAAATGAATGATTACTTTGAATTACATGAAATTGAGGAAGAAGATGTACATATGTGACTATTTGCACAAACACTAGCAGGAGATGTCAAGAAATGGTTTAAAGGTTTACTTGCTAGTCATATTGCTGATTTACCTGCTTTCCATAAATTTTTCATCAATAGATGGGAAAGGAAGAAAAATCCTTTACACATATTATTCGAATATGAAAATATTAGAAGAGCTCCTAATGAATCTGTTCAGGACTATTGTACTAGGTTTAACAATATTTACAATGCAATCCTTGCAAATATCAAACCTCCCCCAGACTTAGCACTAACTAAATTTCCTGATGGTTTTGACACTGATATGTCTTACCAATTGAGAGAAAGAAACTCTCCAACTCTGGAACAAATGCAAATTGATGCAGTTAGTGTAGAAGCTAACTTATTGGCTAAAAAGAGCTAGAATGAGGAATGAGAGGAGAGTTACCATTAAGGAGGAACCATCCACTTCAGATGTTAAGATAGATACTTTGGCTAAAAGTTTAGAAAAGTTAGTGCAAATATTAGAAATTATGGTAAGAAAACCACAATGGAATAATCAACAACAAGGCCCTCAAATAAGAAATCCAAACTTTAGGAAGAATCCCAACACTGGTAAGCCTAGAGAAGGGCCACTTGTGTTAGGTCCCTATACTACTAGAGTAACCCCTTATTATTATTTTTACAACCCCCTTATTATATTGTTGTGCCCATGTAGTTCCCCTATTGTTATTATTGAGCCCTTACATTATTATTGTTATGTCGACTCTGATTATATTATGACCCCTTAGATTCCTATATATAGAAAGGAGGTCTTCTCATTTGTATCATCCAAGGATTGTACATTTATGTAATGTAAAGGGGGTTTCCCCCTCGAAGAGGCTTATTTTGAAGACGTTTATTTATATTTTCTATCTTTTTGTGAGCTGGTTTCATAACATTTGGTATCAAAGCTTTGGATTCTAGGGTTTCGCTGCTCCAAATAGGTCATTGTGCTATTTTCGCTATAACGTTTTGTCTGTGATGTTTCAAAAGCTAAAAACAAAACCCATTTGAAAAGAAATCTATTTTAACCTCGGTTTTGAATGTTAGATCTTGTCTTGCTATAGTTTCGAAGATATGATATGAGGAAGTTAGGGTTTTTACAAGCTCCAAAATTTCATCTAAAACAGACCATCGTGGAATTTTTGCTATAACTTTTTCTCTACAAAGTTTTAGAAGCTAAAACAAGAACTCATTTGACAAGAAATCATTCTGAACCTTGGATATGAATTTCAGATCTTGTCTCACTACATTTTCGGATATATGATATAAGGAAGTTAGGGTTTTTGCAGAATCCCAAATTACATCCTAAACAGGTGACCTTGGGGAAATCATCATAACTTTCTCTCTGAGCATCAGATTGAAATTTCGTTAGAAGTAACAAAAAGAGGACGGACTGTATTTTGTTTAGGTATAATTTTCAGAACCTAATGTTAAAATGGTGACACGTGGCATGTCGTACAGGTTCACTCTACTGAACTAGTCTATAATTAGGACATCATGAGAGATTGGGAATAAATCTTTCTTCGGGAATCCAATTGTGATCAGAATTGTGGAGTTAGAAAGAGGACTCAGAGGGCTATTACAAGCCAAAATTTCAAAACATAAAGATTTGAAATTACATATTTACAGTCATTTCAAGATCGAGCTCCTAAAATCAAGAAAAAGAGAGATGTGGAATTTTGATGGCAAGGATCCGGTAAATTGGATATTACAGATGGAGAAATATTTTGATCTACGTGGTGTATCATTGTTACAAAAGGTACGTATTACATCTAATTATTTAGAACTGAATCAATTTTTATGGTATAAAGGGCCTTGTTCTCGTAAACCACTTGTTATATGGTCAATTTTCATGGAGGAAATGATAACACATTATGAGGATACAAGGAGAAACAACTTCTTTAGCCAATTGATAAATATTAAACAAAAGTGTTCAATGGAAGAGCACATTGAGGAATTTCAAAAATTGAATATAAGGGAAAATGATATTCTATAGAAGAATAGGATTGATGTCTCCATAGGGACTTTAAAGGATAACTTTCAACATGAGGTTCGTCTTTAGGAACCTGATTCATTGGAGAATGCATTCAGGTTGGCAAGAAAAGTGGAAAGCAAAATTATCGCAACAAGGAAGTCTACCCCTCACAACTATAAAGATGGAAGTGTTGTTTCTCCTAGCCTTCCACAACCTACAAGGTTGAAACCACAACAATTAGAAGAAAAAAGAGAAAAAGGGCTTTGTTACAATTGTGATAAGAAATACATTAAAGGTCACAAGTGTGTTGAGAAGAAATTATTTTACATTAATTGTGAAGAGAAGGAAGAAAAGGATCAAGAAACGTCAAAAGAAGAGGATATACATCAGGAACCAACCCCAGAGAAAGAAGAAATGAATCCAACCATATCTTGTAAAGCAATGACAAGAATTACCACTCCTCAAACTCTCAAGATAGAAGGATATATCAAGAAGAAAAATGTTCAAGAAGTGAAATATCACATCAAGCATCAAGAAATGAATCAAACCATATATTGTAAAGCATTGGCAAGAATTACCACTCCTCAAACTCTCAAGATAGAAGGACATATCAAGAAGAAAAAAGTTCAAGAAGTGAAAGATCACATCGAGAAAGAAGAAATGAATCTGACCATATCTTGAATTGGCCGGAATAACCATTCCTCAAACTATGAAGGTTCAAGAAGTGAAAGATCACATCGAGCATCAATAAATGAATCCAACCATATCTTGTAATGCATTGGAAGAAACTACCACTCCTCAAACTCTCAAGATAGAAGTACATATGAAGAAGAAAAAGATTCAATAAGTGAAAGATCACATCGAGCATCAACAACAAGTTCTCCATCTTTTAGAGAATAACACCACTTTGGTGCAAAATCAAATGAAACAACAGGTAGATCAACATTGCAGTGAAAGAAGTTTTGATGTAGGCGATTGGGTATTTTTATGGCTGCATCTCAAGAAAGCTATTTATGAGAAGGAAATGTTGGAAATACTACATGCACTTAAGAAATGGCGACCTTACCTAATGGGGAGACACTTCAAGGTAAAAATGGATCATGATAGTCTTAAATACTTTTTAGAACAAATATTATCATTAGAACAATAGAAAAATGGGTCACAAATATGTTGGGTTATGACTTTGAAATCATCTACAAAAAATGGAAGCAAAATGTTGTTGCAGATGCACTCTCAAGAAAGGATGTGGATGTGGAAGCATTGCTTTGTGCTATTTCTATTATCCAACCAGATTGGATAAACGAAGAAAGGGATGAATGGAAGAAGGACGAAGAAGTGTGGCCACTCATTCAAAAGTTGTAAAAGATCCTAGTTCAAACAATATTGCTAGAACTTGACGAGGAAGGAAAAATCATATTGGAACCTAGGGCAGTCACAGAAACAAGAGCCCGACAACTGCGAAATCGATCAATTTTAGAGTATATCATCAAGTGGAAGAACTTATCTGCTAAAGATTCCACATGGGAGGACAAGAATTTTATAAAGAAGTGTTAAGAACTACTCAAGCGTTGAGGACGACACTTTTTGAAGGAGGGGGCATGTTAGGTCCCTATACTACTAGTGTAACCCCTTATTGTTATTAGTACAACCCCCTTATTATATTGTTGTGCCCATGTAGTCCCCATATTGTTATTATTGTGCCCCATAGAAGCCCACTATTGTTATTATTGTGCCCTTACATTATTATTGTTATGTCGATTATGACCCCTTAGACTCCTATGTATAGAAAGGAGGTCTTCTCATTTGTATCATCCAATAATTGTTCATTTGTGTAATGTAAAGGAGGTTGCCCCCTCAAAGAGGTTTATTTTGAAGGCGTTTATATCTTTTCTATCTTTTTGTGAGTTGGTTTCATAACAACATGATCAAGAGATTAGACCACCTTTCCAAGAAAACTATGCTGAAAGTTCTCACCAAAATGAAGAAGATGAAGACACTCAGATTAACTTAATGGGAATAAATGATGGTAATACTATTTTTCTTACCTAAGAAGAACAGGAATTATGCATGCTACAATATTTAGAATTACAATCTGGAGAGTCTTTTGATTATAAACAAGGTTATGAGTTTGCCATTAATGAAGTTCATAAGCAATATAACCTTAGGAGTAGGAAAAACATAGAATCCCCTACTAAAAAAACTGTCCAAACTTAGACCAAGAAAATAGTGGGAGCTCCTACAACCAAAGTGCTGCAAATTCTCTCTATGGAAACCCAAAAAACTTTCACTCCAACGATTGCAACCAGTCCAAAAATTGTAGACATTACAGATACTATTGTTAAAATTTCAGCTGATATTCAAAAATCAGATGCTGTGAAAACTTAAAAGGATGACCAAAAATCAACTGATCCTCAAGCTTCAAAATCTATTCAGATTTCAATTGCTTCCCAAACTATTCCAAATCAAAGAATTGAAAATAGTAAAACAATAGACATCCAAACACAAACTGAATTACCAACTTAAGATAAAAGAGAAAAAACTACACAAATAGCCAAGGAGGAAGTCATTCAGTTAGGAAAAAACAGACTCCATTTAATATCCAAAATGAAATTGCCAAATTAAAAATATCAGTTCATTTAACAGAATTGATAAGAAATGATTCCTATTGAAACATTGAATATAGATGAAGGAGAAGACTCTGTTAATCTAAATGATGACCAACCAGAATTAATATTTGGTCCTGAGGTAAATGGAAAACATGAACAAAGTGGTGTTCCTCCATTCTACATTAGCTTGACTATTCATGATCAAATCTTGCACAATGCTATGTTAGATTCAAGAGCATCCCACAATCTAATGCCAAAAGCAATCATGGAAACATTGTATTTAGACATAACTAGACCATACACATATCTTTTCTCTTTTGACTCTAGTAAAGTCAAATGCTTGGGCCTAATACAAGGTTTGTGTGTCACTTTAGTTCAATACCCAGGTAGTAGTATTGTCATGGATATTGTAGTTGCTGATATCCCACCAAAGTATGGAATGCTATTGTCTCGCTCATGGGGAGCAAAATTGTAGGGATCTCTATAGTTAGACATGTCTTATGCCACAATTTCAGTATTTGGTCAGCCCAAAAATCTTTATAGAGAAACTTTAATGAAATACATGGCGAGTAGTATAGATAAACCACAGAACAATCCTATTTATTCTATACATTCTGATATGGATTCTTTCATTTTATGCAATTCAAACACTGAAAAGGACAATAACGCAGTTGTAAAACAAGATCATAAAGAACTTGAGAGTGAAAATATATTTCATAAATCTAGGTGGCACTTAGACTTTGATGGTTTAGTGAACAGATTAGGATCAGGAGCAGGAGTTTGGATTCATAACATGGAAAATAATCATTCAGAAGGTCATGCATTTAGTTAAACTTTAAATGCACAAACAACATGGTAGAATATGAAGCTTTGATCTTAGGATTGCAAATTGTAAGAAACCTTGGAGCCAAGAGAGTTTATATCATGGGAGACTTTGAATTGGTCATAAAACAAATTAGAGGAGAGTATTCAATGAATAATCCAAGACTTAGCCAATACAGAGAAACTGTTCTAGATTAGATTAAAGAGCTTCTTGAAATTGATTTTGATGTTATTCCTAGGAAACAGAACATGCAAGCTCATAGTTTGGCTACTTGTGCTAGCACTTGCAGATTACCCTTTCAGCCCAATCACCAGTACACTATAGAGGTAAGACATATGCCTTTTATACCTGACAATTTGAAATATTGGCAGATTTTTTCACAAGATTATCAAATCTATGATTTCATGAATGCTGAAGGAGAATTCCAAAACTATAACATAGATATTGATTGTACAGTGGATGACACCATGGATAGTGAAATAGATATAAATATTGTAGATGTAAATAAACCCACTAAATTCACTAAAGTAGAAATAGATAACTTAGAAAAAGTAGAAATAGAAGAATTAGTTAATGATGATTCTGAGGTTTAGAACCTTAAAAATAACTTTTTGCCTAAGGGATTAGTCCCATTATAAGATATGTTTGATTCAAACGATCTAGCTAGCAAACCAAAAACAGAGCCTTTAATATTAGACATAGAAGAATGCCACCTAGGAACAGAAGAAAAACCTAAGCTTGTTAAGTTATCCAAAGCATTACCTCCAGTTGAAAAGCTGAAATACATAAATTCGTTTAAATAATTTCAAGATGTCTTTGCCTAGAGTTATGAAGACCTTAAGTCTTATGACACCAACATTATTCAACATAAAATACCCATCAACAAAGATCAGAAACCCTTTAAACAAAATTTTAGGAGAATTAGTACAGTTCTTATGCCATTAATTGAAAAAGAAGTAAAAAGGATGTATGAGGCACAAATCATAGCACTAATTAGATATTCAAATTAGGTCTCTAATTTAGTCACTACAAGAAAGAAAACATGAGAAATCAGACTCTGTGTTTTTTTTAGAAACTTGAACAAAGTATCACTAAAGGATAACTATCCCCTCCCTAAAATGGACCATATTCTCCAGAGGGTAGTAGGGTCATCCCGAATTTCATTACTTGAATGATTCTCTAGATATAACCAAATCCTAGTTCATCTAGAGGATCAAGCAAAGACTGAATTTACCACTCCCTGGGGTACTTTCATGTATTTGAAGATGCCTTTTGGATTGATGAATGCTGGAGCAACATTCCAAAGAGCAATGGACATAGCCTTTGCAAAAGAAATTGATGACTTTTTAGTTGTTTACTAAGCTGATATCACAGTGTTTTCCAAATCAAATAATGAACATCTAGATCATTTAAGAATAATATTCATAAATGTAGAATATTTGGTATTTCTTTGAATCCCAAAAAGACACTCTTTGGGCTAGAAGAAGGTAAACTCTTAGGACACATAATTTCAAAAGAGGGCATCAGAATCGATCTAGCTAGAATAGAGGCAATCCTAAACATCACCCACCCTAGGAACATTAAAGAATTACAATCATTTTTAGGTAAAATAAATTTTATTAGAAGATTCATTTCTAACTTAGCAGAACTAATCAGAGAATTGAATAACATGTTAAAGAAAAATTCAACACTTAAGTGGACAGTAGGGACTAAGCAGTCTTTTGAGGAAATCAAAGAAGTCCTTACTAAAATACCTGTCCTCATAAGTCTTGATTTCAAAAAAGATTTTATAGTTTTTTTTCTTTGCTTCAGAACACACTATTGTAGCAGTCTTGTTACAAAAGAACGATCAGGGTTATGAGTAGCCTATTGCATTTTTCAGCAAATCTTTGAGAGATGCTACACTAAAGTATAATATAATGGAAAAACAAGCACTTGTTTTAGTGAAGGCTATAAAAAATTTAAGAGTGTACATATTATACTCACACATCATTACATATGTTCCAAATTTAGTAGTAAAGGACATTCAAACACAGAGTGAGCTTGAAGGCAAGAGAGGCAAATGGATTGCCACTATTTTGGAATATGATATTGAAATAAAGCCCACAAAACTAATCAAAGGCCAAGGTTTATCCAAACTCATGGTTGAATCGAACTGTCAGGCCTTAGATATAAATTTCATTGGTGCTCTAGATGATCAGGAAGAGATGGCGACTCCACAGACCAGTGAAGCTTTTTTAGATTCACCTTGGTATACAAATATCATATTTGTTACTAAATTTACAAGATCCTCCTGGTTTATAATAGAAATAAAGGTAGATTCTTGAAAATGAAATCAATGAAATATTGTATCATAGACAATGCCTTATTTTGGAAGATAATGGTGGCATTTTGTTGAATTGTTTATTAAAAGATGAAGCTGACAAAGTTATGCAAGAATTTCATGCAGGAGATTGTTGAGGACACCTATATTGGAAAACAACTGCTAATAAGATTTTAAGGACATGTTTTTACTGGCCCGCCCTTTTTGCAAATGTCAGAAAATATGTGATCTCCTGTCACAAATGCCAAATCTTTGAAGGCAAGAAGAAACTCTTACCATTACCCCTCAAACACATCTCCAAAGAAACCCCATTTCAGCAGTGGGGTCTAGACTTCATTGGTGAAATTCACCCATCCTCCTCAGCTCAATATAAATGGATTTTGACAGCCACTGATTACTTTGCTAAATGGATAGATGCCATCCCTTCTAGACAAGCCACTAATTCTGCCGTCATCTCATTCCTTGAAAACAATATCCTTTCAAGATTTGGATGCCCACAAAAGCTCATTACTGATAATGCAGCTACATTCAAATCCAAGAAGATGATAGACTTTTGTAACATATACCACATTACCCTTGGCCATTCCACAACCTATTACCCTCAAGGTAATGGACTAGAAGAATCCTCAAACAAAAGCCTTGTGAATATCATCAAGCAACTGTTAGAAGACAATAAGAAGACCTGGAACAAAAATTTGGTTAACGCCTTATGAGAAAATATACTAACTACAAAAAAGTCCATTGGTACATCTCTTTATCAACTAGCATATGGAATGGATGCTGTTTTTCCATCCTGTTTGGGAGTATCAGTGATGAAGATGATCCAAGAACTGAAAGTAGAATCCAACGATATCCAAAGGAGGATAAATTAGACAATACATTTGCAGCAAACCAGTGAAGAAGTCTATCTTAAATCCCAAGTAATCCAAGATAAGATCAAAATATTTTTGACAAGAAAACCAAAGCTGATGATTTTTACATAGGTCACAAAGTACTTAAATGGGATTCTAGAATAGACGAGAAGGGCAAACATGGGAAATTTGATTTCTTATGGCAAGGCCCTTACATCATTTATGGTTTCAGAGGTAACAATGCATTTTTCTTGAGGCAATTAGATGGAACAGATCTACCAGGTGGACCAATCAATGGTAGAATGCTGAAACATTACTTATCCCCATATTAACATTAGTTTAGTTGTTTACTTTGCTCATTGTACCTAATATTGAAAAGTTTAGATTGGATTGGATGATTATCTTTTGAAGTTGAAGCCCGAAGAGAAGGCCCTAAGCTTTGAAAGGTGTACCATCTTATGTATGAATAAAACAGATCACAGAGAAGTAGTTAGAAGGCAACCACAGTCAAAGTTTCAAAGGTTACTGATCTTAAAGTTCTTAACATTTCACTAGGAAATGCCATCCCCATGTGGAGCCACTGTTAGGATCCTATAATAATAGGATTCATAATTTTGAATTGGCTATGATTAGTCTTGTAATATTGTACATATTTTTGCTTTCGGAAAAATGTTTTCCCATATTAAAAATAAATAATGTAAAGAGGGTAAGTTGTAAAAGAAAAATCAAAGGAATAAAACAAAAGGATCAAAAAATAAAATAAAATATGAACCCCACCAAAAAGAGATAAAAATAGATCCTGAAAGTGGTGCAAATTCAAATGCCACTACTTTTGCTTTGTTTTGCAAAAATAAGATTGTGTGTAGCTTGTCAAAAATGCCACAATCCATGATGGTCAACTAGTTTAATCTTGATTCATTCATGCTTTAAATTTCATGCTGATAGATAGAGAAATAAAGATCTAGCCAAATTGTTTAATCTTGACAGATCAATAGTTAGGTAGAGAATAATAAGGAGCTCATCAGTTTAATCTGAGCCCTTGGAAGTTATAAGGTTAGAATTAGATAGTTTGCTTATCAAAGAAAAACGAATAGAGGGTCAGCAAGCTCAAATGCACCCAATGAATGAACAGAAAATGCTAGGGTAAATAAAGGGTAGGTAAAAGAAGTTTTGGAGTGCATAAGGTTGCAAGCTCAAATGCACCTTCATTATGCTTAATCCTATGTTTCATGTGTAGGATGAACTATCAAAGGAAAGAGGACATTCACAAAAAATTGTGTATTACTTTAGGTATTTACCCTAAAAAGTTCTATATGATTTTAGGCCTAAATACTAAAGCTCATTCACTAATTTCCCCTCATTTCACTCAACCCCTTACATGTCTAAATTTCCCTCCATTACCCCTTCATTAATTTTCATTCATTAATTTCCCCTTATTTATTCCAAAGGACCCTTCCCTTTTCATTTCCCCTTGTAAAAATAACCCTTTCCCTTCATTTTAACCCTTTTACCCTTTGTTTCACACCTTTCCCTAGACATTACCCTCTAAAAATCATTTTCCCCTTATTAATTTGCCTTTTTCTCTTAAAAACCCACTAAACCCCCTTATCCTAAGTTTAAAAGGTTAAATATATTGGGGCCCATTGAAAATCCTCCCTGATACCCTTTTAACTCAACCCTTATGTTATTTTCTAAACTATAATCCTGCGTTATGTATATTAATCCCCCACTGTATAAATCCTCGACCCTCACTAAACCTTTGAATATATGTAACCCGCCGCATTATTTATCCTTGGGCCCCGCCGATCACACCCTGACTCCTTCCTTGCAACTCCCTCGTGCGATAGCCTTCTGATCAAATACTCCCAGATCCGACGACCCATATCCATATCGCGTGCTCCCATCGTCCGACAATTAAAATCTCAAAAGCACGCGAGATTCGCTGTTTTGCGCAAGCGTTCTTTTGCTACGTGGCAATCCCACGTTATATCGCGTGCTCTCAAAAAATACTGCCCTTCATTCAAAAGTGGTGCGATATGCCATAAAAACGCCTCCCTGCGTAAAAGCAAACCACCCACTGTTAATTTAATAATCCCGCGCCCAAATTTAACTGCTGTTGGTTAAAATCCAAAAAAGCCCCCTTTTCACCCTTTTCATTGCTGTTTCATTGCAAAGAGCCCCTATCAACCAATTTTAACCCCCGAAAACTCTATTCAACTATTTAGCCCATTTGCAACCATAACAAGTTGCAGACTTCGACTTGAAATAGCAGAAAGACCATTCAACCTTCAGAAACCTCCACTGCTACCACAAAACCATGTCTGCACACCTAATTGTCATTTTTCCACGTATTCTTGAAAGAACCAGAACCACCCTCTACTTAAGCTATGCACAATAATTAATAAAAGGTTAATTAATTGAATTAATTAAAAAACTGTGCCAAGCTAAAAGAAACCCACTATGCATTCAAAATCCCTTTTATGTACACTGTGTTAACCCTTCCCAATGTTCCAGAGCTCCTAACCCTACTCCTAAAGCCAGAGAAAGAGTAATTCAATAGAATAAACCAAATTATGGCTTCCCAAAACATTCTAAATGAGAAACCCTTGCAAACCCCTCACTTGGATGTTGACCACATCCCATTGGCTGACAGAGATTTCCAAATTAAAGACATAGTTTCCCCCAGCCATCTATTGAAACTCCACTGCTGGAGTAAAGACAATTTCCTGAACCAAATTGATGACATTCATCTATGGGAATCAAATTTGCCCAAATACTTGATCCCATAGGTATACCAGTTCCCTGAGATCATCCATCTATGCCAAAACTGTTACATCGCAAGCCAAAGAGCCATAATGTCTCCCAACTAGCAGATTTTGTTTACAATAATTGCAGATTCAATAAACCAAATGCTGCAGATCCAGCCAAACCCAAATTAAACCCCATTTTCCATTGAAAACTTACTTGAACTCTACTTGAAGCTGGACCTTCCCAAGAGGACTCAAATATTTAGGACTTTCATCCTAGAAGAGTCTCATCCATATACAGATAATCCTTTATACTCTGCCACCATTTTCTCTGGGAGGGCTAGACAAATTGTAACCATGCTCTCTTATAGATGAGCATATAGATGAGCCAATACTTGCTTTCCTCTCTATTTTCTGCCCAGGAAAGCCCCCAACAACAATTTTCAATTTTTCCCAATACTTGTAAGACAAGATCCATGATCAATTGATTAGACTACCAAATGAAAGAGTATTCAAATACTCTTCTGTATTGTTCCACATGTTCCTATATTTCGAGTCAGACAAGTTTCCAGTCAACATCCAAAAGCTGGACACTAAGGGCCATCCCAGATCAGTCATCTTTTGGACACCCTTAATCCAAACGTATTCCACTATTTTCAGTTACAAAGAGTTCAATGATTCCTTTGTTCATCTAGTTGTAAATATGATAAGCAGTAGGAATCAACCCAAGATCAGTGACGTCGGACGAGATCAAGATAGTTTTGTAGTTATCTAAGAATAATAGAATAGGAGACTGGTATCTATACCACGATCACACTGAAATTAGAATATATGGATGCCAACTCACCCCTTATAAGCTGCCCAAATATCTTCCGATGAGGATATTTACATTAGAATATATCAGGCAGATTATAAACTCAGATGATGTGAACTTCCTATTAGCTAGGAAGAAAACACAGTTCAAGATAAAAAACCAACTTGGTCATTTTATTTGTAATAATATGGAGAGTGGAGAAGAAGCAGGGAAGTGTTTATAGGAAATGAAGTTTAGTAGCAGTTTTAAATGGTAGTATGACCCTTTAGGAGTCATAAACAAACTAAGGCTCAAATTCAAATTGAGACCTTTTATGCATGAGTCCAGGGTAGACATTGAAAAATATGCCAACCAGTCAGAGTGGTTGGAAAATACCTTGATAGATATGGAGAAATAGGTGGATACTAGTTCCATTCTGCATACTCCAACCTTGCAGGACAAAAGTACAAAAGGACCAGGGAAGAAGGTTCTTGCTCAAGCATAGATACAACACATGATAGATTTGAAATCATGTACATGAAGAAGCCCAAGCTAAATCCTGTAAGTGAGGTCATTGAAATAGTTGAGACACTTCAAATCATTGATAGAGAAACAATGGTTAGAGAAAATACAACTCCATTGGTTTCAAAGGAAAATCATCAACCTTCTACCTGTAATACTTAGAGCATTCAGAAACAACTAAGTATGGAGGTCTCATCATCAAGAAAACCAGTGGATAGGGAAAAATACATAAAGGAGAAGTATAAAGAGATCAAGTTGACAAATGAGGCATTAAAAGATGAAACATATGCCCAGTGTTTCAAACGGACTCCTAGCAATCAGAATAGGTTAATGTCAGCTTTTGGCATTAAAACTGGTAAAATGCAAATGACATTTTTGTAGCCTACAGTCCAACAACCTAAGACCTCAGTAGATTACAGGAAGATAGAATTTGCAGTTTTAGCTAGTGATGTGCACCCTATTAATCAAATTGAATTTCATAAGTAGGTAGGAGAAACGATCTACTCAATGATGACCAACAAGGCTATGAGTGTTCATAAACTTCAAAATTTTCTAGACAACATCACAACACAATTTAAGCTAGAGAAAGCATCCTCACAGGTAAAAGATAACAAAATAAAGGCACTGGAAGACTTGGTTATTGAGATTGGATATAATCCAAATGACATCAAGGCTGCAGAAAAGCTCATAAAGAAGAAAAATGAAGACATTGCTGCACTAAAGAAGCAACTGAAGTTGCCTCCTCTTGAACATCTACAGAACAAGGAGGTTCTAGAAAGCCAAAGCCAGAAAGATGAAATGATGGACCTCATTCTCCAACTAAATGCTCAATTAAAAGAAATGGAGAATGAATTGGATGATTTTATATAGCTGAAACAAGCCATCTTTGAGACAACTACTGCCACTTCTATTCCTACAATTACTACAACAGTTCCTTCAACTTTGGCAGCTTCATTGGCCCTAGCAGTACCACTAGCTATATCACTTCCAACTGCATCAGCCACTACATCAACAACAGGTTCAACAACATTAACAGATCATCCTAGTGATGAAGAAGCTAAACTGGTCAAAGCCATGGAGGATATGTCCATCCAGACCACTGAAATAAATAGACTTAAGGAACAAATAAAAAGTCTAGAGGATGAGAATAAATTGGCTCAAATTATGCATAAGAATGAAGTTCAGAAGTCAAATACGTTGAATGAAAAGATTGGGAAGTTGGAGAAAGAATTAACATTGAAAGAGCCACTAACCCAAGCAAAACAACTTTTATGGGCCAATACCATTGACTCAGTCAATGATATTTGGCCATCTATATAGGTGATATTTGAGCAGAATGATTTGGTCAAGGTGCCTAGTGAAGCAATTCAAAGAATTAGGATCGAACTTGGAAATATGCTAGAAGAAGCCTCAAGAATAATCCAGTTCCTTAAATCAAAGAATAAATATGAATTGCAGGAACTTGGAATAGCTGACAAAACTCGGACCATACTAGAGGTTAAAATGGTAATCACCAAGAGGAACCTGATGACACAACTTGAGGACAAGTGCCAAACAATTCGAATTATAGGTGGTGGATTGCTGAACATTTCTATAGTTACATTGATTTGAAAACCTGAGGGTTTATTGTAAACATTTTCAAGTCAGCAGACTGGACTGAGTAATAAAGGCATTGCATTACAAGAATCATGTGTTGGGCCACTTCAGTGAAGTATCTTTCATTTGTTGAATTGTTATCTTCTTAAATGGTTCACATACATACATGTTTTCATATTTGAATGAAATAACTGGAATTTTACTTCAGAATTTGTTTAAGTACACTCTCTCTTGAACAGTTATCCATTTCTATGTTTTCTTATGATATCTAGAGTAGGGAATTCTTCATTTCTCCCTAGTTTTGATTGACCTCTTTCATTTCCTTCATTATCCGATTTGAGGAATCCTTGACTGCTCCTTGACCCCGATTGAAAAACCACTTCACCATCCAGCCTAAAAGATCTGAAATTACTCAACTACCTTGCCCTGTGAACACTATCTTTAGAACTTGATTCAGTCCTGTTTTCTTGACATTTGGACTCCATGGCCCAATGCTAAAAAGACATCTATCTATCCATCTAAATCAGTGATTCCACCACCAAATAAAATAAAAAACCAACCAAATCAAGCTTAAATAACTAGCCTAAAATCAAATAACTCAACAAAGTTAAATCATTAAGAGAGAGCCCTCTCTGAGCATTAGGAAGGCTAGATCCTGATCTCAAAAGTAGGTTTGTGGTTACTTCTATTATTTATTTCATGACAACCCTAGGGAAATTTTATAGTGATAACAACAACAATGTTATTAGATGATAGTGTTGATGGTAATAGAAGGGAAAGGTAAAATAAACGGATTTGGGGTAACAAAATCCTTGGCCAAATTGGGAGTTATTTTTCTGAATGTTGTGCATGCTTTGCATGGCTAAAGGAAGTTCTCTTGACCTTGACCTTATAGACACATGTAATTGTGTTTCTTTCATGTTCATGCTAATGAACACATAATGTATATGATGGCATTGTGATTAATAAGTTACTATTTGGATCATTATTGTGAAATAATGATTGATCACACTTATGCATTTAACATATGAATGGATGGCATATTTTTGATTTCTGATTATGTGAGGGATTAATTTGGAAAAAGTAGATCCGGTTGATTATTATTTTAATATCATGTGAATACAATTCTTATATTGTGCCCATGTTGCATTATGAATAGGGAATGTTGAAGGATATATCAGTAGAACGAAAGCAATGTGATAAGAGACATGTTGGGATAAGCATGGACAATTGAAGGAGCCATAGACATGGGATTTGGGTTGTGGATGCACGTGGTAAAAACATGAAAAAAGGGACAATGTTTAGGTGAAGGACATGGACCTCTAGATTCCTGGTTTGGGTGGAGGCCTTGTATCCTTTGGATTCCTAAGTTATATGAGTGTCGACGATATAGTCTATAGATTCCTGATGATATGAGTTTGCGGGCTTGCAGTCAGTTACAATGTTGTGTTGTGCCATGTGTACATGTCATGTTGTAAACGTGTATATGTTTTATAGTACCATGTGTACGCTTTATTGTGCCTAGTTTATGTATATATTTCTTGTATATGTGTTGTGTCCCTTGATGAATTGAGGATGGATTCATAAGCCTCTAGATTACCTTGTTGACTTCAGGGTGGATGCATAGGCCTTCTGAATTCCTTTTTGATTTGAGGGTGGATGCATAAGCCTATGGATTCCCTTGTTGCTGACTAAGGGTCGAGATATGAGCCTCTGGATTCCCTTGTTGCTGATTGATGGTGGAGGTATAGACCTATGGATTCCCTAGTTGCTGATTGAGGGTGGAGCTATGAGCCTCTGGATTCCCTTGTTTCTAGTTGAGGGTGGAGGTATAAACCTCTAGATTCCCTTATTGCTAATTGAGGGTGGAGGTATGAGCCTATGGATTCCCTTGTTGTTGATTGAGGGTGGAGGTATCAACCTTTGGATTCCCTTGTTGTTGATCAAGGGTGGAGGCATCAACCTCTGGAATTCCCTTATTGCTGGTTGAGGGTGGAGGCATTAGCCTTTGGAGTTCTCTTGTTGTTGATTGAGAGTGGAGGTATCAACCTACGAAATCCGTTTTTATTGATCGAGGGTTGAGGTATAAGCCTTTGAATTCCCTTGCTGTTCATTGAGGGAGGAAGCATAAGCCTCTAGATTCCCTTACTACTGATTGAGGGTGGAAGCATAAGCATTTGGATTCCATTTCGTTAGAAGAGGGTGGAGGTGGAATATCTATAGACTCCCTAAATATAATGATGGACAAGACAAGAGGTATAATTTAAATCATTACAACTTCTTTATGATAAATTTGATAAGAGATTGTATGCCATGTTACAGGAAAAGCATGGGAGTTTCCTAGTCTGGGTGAAGGGAGTTGGTTGCAGGACAAACATGAAACAACTTGAAGATATCAAAATGCGCACCAAAAGTCCCAGGCGAACTCCAAGGAGCCACATACAATGGCTGACCCAAGGAAAAATATTCATGTCTATTTAGTTGCAGAGCAAATAATACTATCTATATATCTAATATATTATATATATATATATTATATATATATATATATATATAATATATATATATATATAGATATATAGATATATATATGTATATGTATATATCTTTGTGTGTGTGCGTGAGTTGAGCTGCATTATAAAGCTCATAGTGATTATGTTGGGACTAAACATGTTTTGCATTATGTTCAGGATTGGAACACCAAGAATGATATTACTCCAAGGGTGAGGGTCTGTGACATCTCCTTTGGGAAAATCCCCCTCTTACATACATTGTAAATATTTCATGTATTTTTATTATAAATTAAAAGGGCCTTAGAATTGGGACACATATTCTAGAGTTTGAGGGAGGAGATTACTTGGGATTTGAAGGAAGCTTGACTATTTCAAGACAACCATTGAAGGTTGGTAAGTGTATGATTAAATGGATTGGTTATGTCATCAATCCATTTGAAGAAGAAGGACAAGGAGCCATGCTTGCTTTGGAAAAATCCATAAGGAAGAAAGGACAAAAATTCTAGAGTGATGGGTTGCATTGACAGGTGAGACAAATTGAAGTAATCCAACTAGGAAGTGTAAGGGAGAGCTAGAAAAACAACCTTCCCACAACCACGTGAACTCAAAGAATGATCGTGACCGAGAATTGAAAGGGGGGGGGGACAAAGGATTGACACCCATGCAACCAAAATGGTTGCAACTACATAATGGGGGAGACCATCACACTTAACACATGGGCAAGGAGACAAGCATTCTCCCATATGACACTCCACGCAGGGCAAGGAAGGAACATTCATGAAGAAAGTGTTGAGAAATCTATAGGAAATGATTAGAGTGATTTCTCTTTTTTTGGTAACTGCTTGTGATCTCTTTTTAAAATTTCTTACTTATTAGCTTCTTTAATTATTAGGATGTTTGTATACAATCAAACAACTACCAAAAAAATAAGAACAAAAACATAGAATGTAGCTTGCAAGCCAGGGCCAAAACCTCATCACTTGAGAGGAAAAACTGTAAATCTCTTCTCTTCTTATAGATTCTTCAATTGATGAATTCCAAGACCTTTTGACCAAGACCAATACCCTCCAAGACCAAGTCCAACCTTTCCAGATGATTTTCTTCCTTTGTCTAAGTCAAACCCAGCTAAATCTCTTTCAGGAACACAACTTTGACCCTTAGCTTTAGAATTTCGGCCTCTATTGCAGGTCTAAAATTTTTAGCCCTCCCAACAGCAATTGTTGCCACATGTGTGGGCTAATTTTTGCCTCCGAGGACTTCTCCAAACCTTTACCTAAATTTTTCCTTCTTCTAGTGCTTGAGGATGACCTAAAGTTACCTTCGTTTACCTTCTTTCTCTTCCTTCTTCAAGATCGAACCTACATAAGAAAAACCCTAGACTAACAATAGAAACCCTAGCCTTCCTTCACATGTGAGAGAGAAATAGGCCAGAAACAAGTCTTCTTCATCCTCTTCCTTCTTTGCTACCTTCTTCCTCTTTCTCCTTCGCTTGAATGAGTGAGTGATGAATGTGTCCCAAGGAGGTCGAGTTCCATCCTTTATATATATAGGCTTCTTAAGGTGGACGTGGCTCCTCAATTTAGGCTGACTTTCCAGCTACCAAGCTGACCTGGTCTTGAAGGTTATTTTGACACTTTTAATGAATTTTTTTTTTCTTTACAAGTTACAATGTGCTCAATGGGGTCTTCAACTTATGGAAATGACTCTTTTGACTTCTTGACCTAGGAAATACCCTAGAAGCACTCAATGGGTGCTTGAACTCTAAAATAAAGGACCTTGAGCCTGAAACCCATGCTCCAAAAATAATAATAATAAGATTTCTTTAATTTTACAATATACAAGAATCAAAAGTACATTTCATATTTATGAAGACCAAATCTAGTTACACAATTTTCAACAAAAATAATTTTGATGTATAGAGGAGAGAACAATAAAGGAGCATTGTTGAGAAAGAATAGGAAGAAAAATGAGGCAAAGCCCTAAGGAAGAGGATGGAAGAAGCATGATTGCACTAAAAAGAAGAGAAAGCATAACGTAGGAGGAAAGGGGCAGAAAGCTTTGTATGGCTACCAAAAGGTAACAAGGGGAGTAATCATTCGATTGAGAATTGGGAGGTGGTAAGGACATATCTTGGGTGAGGACACTAGTCTCTAGATTCCACATAAGATTGGAGGGTGGAGATGGTTTTCTCTGGATTCCTTAGAGGGTGGAGTCCCGTTCCTTGGATTCATGGTGAGGAGACAGTTCCTTAGCCCCCTCTACTTGCTTATGGTTTTCTAGTGGGTTATGGATTCTCGGAATTGGGTGGAACCACTACGTGAAAGAATTATTAAGGGTGGAGGTGTTAAGTGTTTGGATCCCCACATTCAATTTGGGCTGGAGGTGGGGGCCTTTGGATTCTCTATTCAAACCTATATTGGTATAGCTACAGTTCGTATTTGAGTAGTTGCAGGGTGGAGGTGGTGGACCTTTCGATTTCCTGTGTGATATTGACTACATGAAGTAGATGGTGGGTGGAGGAAGATGGTCCTCTGGAGTCCTTATTTCAATTAGCAGAATTGGTTAATCCATTAAGCACTAATCCTCAAGCTCTGGAATATGGTTCGAGGGTGAGTAATGCATGAAAATCTTGACTGCAGTTTGTATATGGTTGGGTGGAGAGTTGAAGTCCCAATCTCAATTTCCTGGTTCAGTGTATCAAAGATAAGTCTCTGGTTATAACTCTCATGTTCTAAATGCTTTACACTTGTTTAATGTGATGATTTCTTATGGCTTGTAATGCCGAGGAATGATGTGTTCCTGTTTTGAATGAACATTGTTGTTGTTAAAGGCATATATATGGAATTATCTAGATTGTTGTGTTAAATTGGATCCTAGTTTAAATGACTTGTATGCAAGGAATGTGTGAACCTTGTCATTGTTTGAATCAGAACTATAGTCCGAATGCCTGAACATTGAAGATATAGGTAAACCTCTATAATGAATATACCTTGTTAAAAGAAATGCTAATAGTTTTTGTTTCAAAATATGTAAACTTAGGAAGGCTTGGGTTTTTGCACAAAGTAATGTGCGAGTTTAGTGCCTATTTTACCGTTGAGAAATGATAAAATCCTTATGTGAATAAATCATGTTGAATGTTGTGCAAATGATGAGGGATGGTTGATCCCTGAAGGATGATATATTAGTGCTTGTTTATGATCTCTGTATTGTTTTTATTTGTTGGCAAGAAAGCTGATAATTATTATGAGTGCGTTACTCTTGTATTCATCCCAAGTCTTTAAATTGAGCTATATGGCCGTGTATAGAGGAAATAGATAGAACTATGTTAATTTAATGGATGCCTGCATTGAAACAACTTGGATAATAGGGCAATGTTTATCCATAATTTCAGGAATAAATATTATATATATATGTGTGTGTGTGTGTGGATCTATGTGGCCAAGATCAACCCATGTTTAATTTATACACATATATACATATGGCTGAGATTGGTTAGAGTTTATTTAAAAGCTTAGAAGAGATACTGTAGAGTTTGGTTTATATATATATATATATATAATATATATATTATATATATATATATATGAACATGAGTGTACACTAGTCTCATGGTCATGGTTGGGACTAGTGTCATGGTTGGGACTCAACAAAGCTTAGGAGGGACAGCCCGGAAGGGCTGGGTTATGCCCTTGTATGTTAAAGGCTATGTGTCGGAGGTCTGGGTGAAGGTCCTTACAAGCACATTAACAATCCCTAAGCTCGTGGGGCTAGAATCTTTGAGCCCAAAGTGTAAGACTTTGGAAGGAATGAATTAACCCTTCTTTGATCCTATGATCAGGTGTGGTGATCAAATGCTTAGTTAGGAAAAATTTTGAATGTCAATGGGAAAGCACTCATGGCCATTGGATGGACCCCAAAAGAACTCCCCCTCGGAAGTTCTAAGCGGAGGAATAATATGATTTCGTCGGGATCTATTCACCAGGATGATGTGGCAGTGAGGCTGGTTGGATATCCAATACAAAGCAACAAAGGAAAATCTTGAATTCCTTATGACATGAAAAATGTGCATTCAATGATTTGGAACTTTTGGTGGTAGCCACAATTACATATCGCGACTAAGGATGACATCACCCTGACACTTAGGATCAATCATGTCACCTCGGAACCCCAGATCCTAGAGACTTTGGGCAGATTAATTGGTAGAACACCTGGGATTTAATTCCCAGGATGATGTGGCACTTTGGCCTATTTGGTGGAGACAGGTGCAATGTTTCATAAATGCTTTGGTCTACCAGTCAAGGGAGAGGATAAGATCTAGCACAAGAGGTATATAACCACATAGTCTGGAGGGTTTTCCCTGGCCTTTTTAGTAGGGAACAACATTGGGCTCCGCCATGATTATATTCCTTGGGTGATGTGGCCTTAGAGGGCCCAAACCTACATACATTGCGTGCGCACACACACATAGAAGATACACTATATTGTAGTTTGGGCCATGTAAGTCATGGAGTTGGGTTCCTGTGAACATGGAAGGTCCTGAGTGGATCACCAACTACCACTTGGCATGATGTGGCGTATGACTTGGATAGCCACATGGGTGCCACATGGAAAGTTACATGATGTGGCATATGACTTGGGTAGCCACATGGGCTCCACATGGAAAGTTACATGATGTGGCAATTTTTTATAGGATAGACTTTAAATTGCCATATATTTTGATTCAGGAGTAAGATCAGAGTAAATATTATATCGTTGGAAAAGTTTCAAAGAGACAAACACAACAATGCCATCAACTTTAATTTTGAGTAAGTTGAAAAAGGTTGAAAAATTTAGACCCCATTTCCATAACGAGATATTAGAGGTCGAGTTCGTTTAGTAACTACCTCCAACTAGTTTTAGTTGGAGTTAGGAATAGTAGGGGGTATGCGACAAGAAATTTTAAAAACAAAAACCTAATGGAAAACATGGAAACTTTTGGCCTCTTCCTGACCTATCTTGGTTAGCACAGGTTCTTATTCCTTAATCCCCTTATCCTTAATGAGTTAGACAATGTCCTCTTCCTTCAGTTCTCCATGGCCTAAATTTATAGGCATTCCCTAATTGGATGCCCCATATTGGTAATCTAATAAGCAACAAAAACCTAAAGAGTCTGAAAATAGAATGTAAATAACTCCACATGTTGAAAATTAGATAGAAGGATGAATGATAATCCTCTATTGGGCCCCTATTTTGACATGGTTTAGAAGGTATTGTTACCTAATATTATATAATTTTCCCTTTATTAGTCATTCATTATTACCTTCATTCCCATATATTTGTCCATTTTCATCCCACACAAACTTCATAAGGCATATAAGCATTAATATGGATTGTTTCTGTGACTTGATGGTTACTTAGAATGGTTATTGCCTTTTCCTAGCTTTTAAAACTTTGGTATTTTCCAATTTTTTTTAGCTATAGAAAGAACTTGTACTAGATAGTTGGAGAGATGGTTTTTACACGTCATTTATAATTCAGTGAAGATGAATCAAGAAAATTTATAACATGGGGTTTTAGTAGAATATGGTTGTTAGGTGACGCACTAGCAAAATACTTGAAAATCACAAAATATGTGATGTTTGGAGGTTTCAAAAGAGTTTTATTAAAAGTGTTTCCTAAAATTTACACCTCCATGTTTGATCAAAAATTTTGTGTGTGACTTTGGGCACTTAGACTTTAGAAGGTTTGATGTCATTGGACATTCTTATGATATCCATATGGTTTGCACATGATTTCCACATAATTTTCATATGATCTTCACATGTTCTGCATATGATTTCCACATAATATTCATACGATCTTCACATGATATCCATCGTCCTAAATCTAAAATCCACTTATTTAAGGATTGGTTCTATCTTGTTGTAGATCCAATTATTTAAGGATTGGTTTTATAATCTCTTTCCTTTTATTAAGGATTAGTTATATGTATAAATATAAGAGGATATTAGTCATTTGAGAGGTGGAAAAAGGCAATGGATAAAGAAAGGTTGAGTGTTAAGCATATGCTTATGAATAAAATGTAGAAGATTTCCATTTTGTTCATTTGATTAATATCAAACAACAACTTTCTCTTTTCCATATGACATAACTCTTAATGTGTGAGTATTGATTCAAGTTTGGTTACATAGCATATTAGCAGTGAGGATTTGAGAAGTAAGGGCTCATTGCGCAGGGATTCATTGCCATTCAATTTTAGGATTTAAGTTTCCTTTTTTATTTATAATTCAAAATTTCATTGCATACAATTTTTTTATTGAGTTATGTATTTGATTTGTGAAGGGAGTTGATTTCCTTTTGTTTTTAATGTTTTAGATGAACTCCATAAGTTAAGATATGTCCTCATGGTTTTAAGTAATTGCTTCTCCATACTTAGGTTAAACTATAACTGTAGACCCTAAAGCAATCAATAAACCATTGAATCAGGTTAGCTTATACAATAAATTTTAATGTTATTCTTAGGTAGGTTATTGAGTTATGTATTTCATTTATGAAAGGGTGTTTGTTTCCTTGTTCTGAATGTTGTAGTTGAAATCCAAAAGTTAAGATATGTCCTCACGGTTTTAACTAATTGCTTTACATGAATTACAGACACTAGCATCTTCATGCTTAGATTAAAATGTAATTGGGAACATTAAAGTAATCAATAAACCACTGAATTAGGTTATCATTTGTAGTAAATTTGATTTTACTTCTTAGGTAGGATATGGTATTGCATTTCCCGTGCTTGTATCCCAAAGTTTAAGTACTCCTAGATTGATGATTTAATGTAAGAATTTAAAAGCAATTAAATTACATGACAACCTCTTGGAGGGAGCAACCTCCTATTATAGTACAACAAGCACATAAAATGATATGATTCTTAAACTAGGTCTCATTGGTACATAGAGAAGACAAAGGGTACAATCACAACTAAAAGTTGTAGTTAAAAATGCTAATATAACAATGGAAATGCAATAACTTGATACATAATGTTTAACACAAGGCTTTTTCTGGGGTATAACATGCCCCTCCCCTTCAAGTAAATGTTTCCCACAACACTTTATCAATTGTGAATGCTTTTGCATGAAGAACTAAACTTCCCATTCCACCTCTTCTTTTGTAGGTTCTTCTACTTGACGAGGTACTTTGTACTTTCTTGATGTTGTAGTTGCTTAGTCATTGTTTCAAAGATTCTTTCCAATTCTAATGTGATTTTCCATTATTCATTAATCTTTGCTAACATGGTTTGAACCAAGATTTTCTCACTTATGACCTTCTTGGAAACTCCAATTTGTAATATATATTTCAATTCTCTACAACAACTTATAGGGACCATGGTACCTAGGTGATAATTTATTTTCCTTCTTTTATTTCTCAAGGAACATCTATTTGTATGGTTGTAGCTTTCTAAATACCCTCAGATGACGTTATAGGGTTAGCGACTGCCATTTCCCTTCATAGGGTCATCCTTAAGAGCCTAGTACTAGATCTCGTTGATTCTCTTCGAACTACGGGAGCTGCATTAACTATGTGGGCCAATGGTTGGTGAGTGCTTGATGTTGTTGGTATAATACATACTCTTCATGGAAATTGCTGTCAGCATGAGCAGATATGGGGTTGCTCAGCTTATTATGGCATCTAGAAAGATTCCCATCTATAAAAGGAACACATAAGGGTTAAGAAACTAATCTAGATCCGCGAATCAGTCTCCAACACAGTTGTGGCCGTTGCCACCAGGGTTAACCTTAGCCATATCATTTCCGCAATCACATTAAGCTATGGCATTGTGGGTGTCGCCTCCACAATGACCAAGCCTCAATCTTTCTCTGTTATCATTGCTCCAACCTTTGTCAATGGGGTTATTGGAGATTTACAGGTTTATGAAAAAATAAATATGCATGGAGGGTTTTATTTCACTCCAAGATAACAAAACATGTCGAAATATATTGCCTTGAGGAAAGGTGTCAAGTTTTTGTTAAATCGCTATAAGGAAATTCAATCCCAATCTGGGTGGGGGTTTCTGATATAATGTCATCTATAAGGAAAAACTTGGAGAACCACCTAGGAATCCATTTAGTTGTGCAACATCTAATTTGTAGAGGTAAATAATTGTAGGATAAGGTATTTTACTTTCCTTAAAAGGATGAGAAAAATAGTGAAAATGACATATTTTATGAGTTTATACACCACTACCATGACCATATTATTTCATTTAGACTTAGGTAGACCTATAATAAAATCCATCATTACCTCTTTCAGATATTAACTTGGTATGCCTAATGTTCGTAGGAGACATGGGGTCTTAATTGTCTCTCCCTTATTTTGTTGGCAAACCAAACATTCAACCACAAACTTTTGAACGTCAATTTTAATACCTTCTAAAAATTTTTCCTTCTCTATCACATGGTAAGTTTTTAGGAACCTTGAATATCATCCAATAGGATAAATCTGTAATACGAAAAGGAATTTCTATTTAGGTTGGTAATTCTTACATAAATATAGATGATTATGATATAATAGTGAATCATTCTTCCACATAAATCTATATAATGTAGTTGGGTCCTCTTACAATTGTTAAGTGATCATGCATAACTTTTGATCTTGCTTCCATTATATATCCACTTCTTCCACCCAATTAGAATGTGGATCGGAAATAGCACAAAGTAAGCCTGCCATGTCTTATTCTTGGTTACTTGGAATGGTTATTGCCTTTTCCTAACTTGCTTTTAAAATTTTTGTGTTTTCCAATTTTTTTGTAGCTATATAAAGAAATTGTACCGGATAGTTGGAGATATGGTTTTGCCACGTCATTTATAAATCAGTGAAGATGAATCAAGAAATATATAACACAGGGTTTTAATAGAATATGGTTTTTAGGTGAAACACTAGCAAAATCCTTGAAAAGCATAAAATATGCGATGTTTGGAGGTTTCAAAAGAGTTTTATTAAAAGTATTCCCTAAAAAATACACCTCCATGTTTAATCAACAGTTCTTGTGTGCGACTTTGGGCACTTGGACTTTAGGAGGTTTGATGTCATTTTGCATTATTATGATATCCACATGATTTGCATATGATTTCCACATAATTTTCATATGACCTTCACATGATCTGCATATGATTTTCACATGATATTTGTATGATCTTCACATGATCTCCATATTCCTAAATCTAAGATTCACTTATTTAGGGATTGGTTCTATCTTGTTATAATCTCTTTCCTTTAATGAAGGATTAATTAACAATATAGGAGGATATTAGTTATTTTAGAGGTGGGAAAAGGCAATAGATAAAGACAGGTTTAATGTTAATCATATGCTTATGAATCAAATGTAGAAGATTTCCATTTTGTTCCTTTGATTAATATCAAACAACAACTTGCTCTTTTCCATATGACTTGAATCTTAATGTGTGAGTGTTGATTCAAGTCTGATTATGTAGCATATTACCAGCGAGGATTTGAGAAGTAAGGGCCCACTGCGGAGGGACTCATTACCATTCAATTTTCTTGAAAATAACAACAAGAAACACTAAAGATAGAAATGCTAAAAAATAACATTGCTATAGATAACATTTCAAGATATATTCCAATTTTAATTTGTCCTTGAATTAAAATTCGAATTTAGTCTCACCAGCTGTTTGAAAAATAATTAATTAATTCATCTTAAGTTAATTAGTTGGTGAAATTCAAACATGAAGTCTTTGTGAAGACATGAAACAATTATCCCTTTGATTGAGGAAGTTATCCCTTAATTAAGGAGATAAGGATGAGTTGTATTTGAGCTATAATTAGTTAGCTCAGTTAACTGAGTTAAGTCCAGTTAGATTAGTTCCAAACAGTTTGTGGAACTGATTGTGAGTTCAGTTAGTTAATGCATGCATGCATGCAACTAGTGTTCTCCAGATAACTGAATTTTCTCTCATAAATAACCAATTCATGTTAGTTCAGACAAAGACCCAGTTGAGATTAAAGGCAGGGATAGTGTACTATCAGTTGCGAGAATATTCCCATGAGGAAATCTCTTGCATGCAGAAGGAATTCATTCCTTGAGGATTGCATAGTAACTATAGAGGTCAGAGCAATGTGTGAGGTGAGAATGACACAGGTGGCAGCTGGAGGACCCACGAGAAATTGCGCAAGGAAATACGAGGCTTGGAGGACTGAAGGAAGGAATTTGTGTTTTCTATTATGTCTATGAGCAGCAGTGATGGATTGTACTGAGAGCTGGATATCTTGAGAGTTAAAGCTTTGTGTAATCCTGAGATATTTCCACTTGTACGATAATACAGATAGCGGGGTTTTTAGCTGAGGCTTTCCTAGAGTATTCTTTCGTGTTTCATGTGTGATTGAATCTTCTTCTCTGTTATATGTGTTCAGTTTGATCTTGCTCAAAATTGATTAAGCTTCCGCAAGTTTGATTATAGAAGTAGATTAAGTATTTTACTTTAGTACATTGCATAATCAGTTTAATCTACGCTGAGAATTTCTACATGGTATCGGAGCAAAGGTGATCAAAATGGAGAACAATATACAAAGAAGGGAGAAGTTTGAAGTTTGAAGTTCTTGATTGTAGGTACAAAATCAATTTCTTATCACATCTCAAAGTTCACCAATGGCTTTCAGTGGCTTGAGACTCAAGTATGCCCTGGATGGTAGCTTGAATTACATAGCATGGAAGCATCGCATGGAAGTGGTATTAGAGGAAAATGGTTTGAAGGGATTCATTGATTAAGAAGTCCCCAAGCTAGTAGCAGCTAATGCCCAAGAATTGGTGGGATGGAAGAAATGTGTGGCGAGAGCGAGGAGGATTCTTCTGGAGGGAGTTCGAGACCATATTGTCTCGAGTCTCCATGGGAAGGAAACTCTGTTTTCAATGTGTTAGACATTGAAGGATCTATATCAGAACAACAACGACCAGAGGAAACTAGCACTGAAGGACAAGATTCGAAAAATCAAGTGTGAAAAGGGCGACACGATCTCTACATATCTGAACAAGCTCACCACCTGTAGAGATGAGCTTGGAAGTGTAGGAATCACGACAACTGATGATGATATGGTGAGTCTTGCTCTCCTCGGTCTTCTTAAGAGATGGCATAGCTACCAAGACTTAGTGAATGAAAGAGAGAAATTGCTAGATTGGGAACGACTATGGTCAGATCTGATGCAGAGGAGATCAGGAGAAGCACCAGAGATGGTTCTTCATCTAAGCATGATGATGAAGAAACTATAGCCTTAGCCAATAAGGCAAGGAAAGGGAAGGAGAAGGATTCTCATTCCAAATCGAGTTCTTCCCATGGTGGGAAGAATATTGACAAATCTAAAGTGAGATGTTTTAATTTTCACGAGGTGGGCCATTATGCAACTACTTGTCCATTGAATAAATCCAAGAAGGGATCCTCAAAAGGATCTGAAGGTGAGGCATTGGCCTCTTAGTTCAAATTGGATTTTACCCTCATCGCATGCATGGTTTCATTGATGATGGGTTGTGGTTGGTTTCTTGACAGTGGAGCCTCATTCCACATGACCGACGATAAGAGGTTGTTCAGTACCTTGGAGGAGAAAGACCTCCAGATGCACATAGAGATGGGTAATGATGAAAGGTATAGTGTTTCAGGAGTGGGTACGATTGCTTTTCAGAGGGAGCATGGAGCTCTCATTACCTTGAGAGATGTGAAGTATGTGCCTAGAATAAATAAGAACTTGGTGTTGATCGCGATGTTGGAGGAGAAAGGCTACGATGTTGTCTTCAGTAAGGGAAAGGTTTTCCTTAGACACATCACCACGAGACAAGTGAAGTAGATCATTCACGAGTCAAGAACCTGTATGCTCTTGAGGTTCAAGATGCATGCAAAGCCTTGAGGAGCAAGGCAAATATTGAAGATAATTGTGGAGGAGCCACAATTGGAGATGTTGAGAGGAGACTGAGTGGAGGCATCCACTCATGCAGATACCTCTAGTAGGGGGAAATTTTAAGGCAAGTGTGCAGAGGGATCACATGCAACCATACCTCTAAGTGTGAGGCGGGGTAATGTGAAATGATAGTCTTAAGAAGGCTGAAATAGGGGTAGGATCCTTGAGGTACCCAGCCTCTTTAATTAGACCTTGCTATGGGAGCCCCAATGAGGAGTAGCAGGATTGGTTGAGTGGGTAGAGACATATACGGATGGAGCAACATAGGGAGCTTCAGCATCAAAGGGTGTTTCTAGCTCAACAGGGAGGTCAGTTGGGAGATCAGTTACTTACTTCTCAGTAACTAAGTTGCAGTTCAACATTGGGCAGCACGATGCAACATGATGAGAGGAGGTGTAGTGCAGATGCAATGCTGGGAGATAGGACCAGCAGCAGCACGAATGTAGCAGGAGGAATCGGTGTGATTGATGTGGTCAGAGATCAAAGTGACAGAGGCTAGAGCAGTCAAATATTGAAGAGCACAAAGGTGCAAATTTTTTAGTCGACAGAGGGAATAACATTAAGATACTTTAATGAGAGAGGCATCATTTTGATTCAGGTTGGAGATTTTTGTTTCTGAAGTTGCTGGAGAAACAACACTTGAGAGACGTGTTGCATGCAGAACATTCCAAAGGTTCAGGATTAGGTTCGAGTTGAATGCCTTTCTTGTTGAGAGGGAGCGTTGAAAATAGCAAGAAGAAATGCTAAAAAATAACATTGCTATAGATACCATTTCAGGATATATTCCAATTTTAATTTGGCCTTGAATTAAAAATCGAATTTAGTCTCACCATCTGTTTGAAAAATAATTAATCAATTCATCTTGATTTAATTAGATGGTGAAATTCAAACATGAAGTATTTGTGAAGACATGCAATAGTTATCCCTTTGATTGAAGAAGTTATCCCTTAATTAAGGAGATAAGGATGAGTTGTATTTGAGTTGTACTTAGTTAGCTCAGTTAATTGAGTTAAGTCTAGTTAGATTAGTTCCAAACAATTTGTGGAATTGATTGTGACTTCAGTCAGTTAATGCATGCATGCATGCAACTAATGTTCTCCAGATAACTGAATATTCTCTCATAAATAACCAATGCATGTCAGTTCAGACAAAGACCTAGTTGAGATTAAAGGCAGGGATAGTGTACTATCAGTTGCAAGAATATTCCCATGAGGAAATCTCTTGCATGCAGAAATAATTCATTCCTTGAGGATTGTGCAGTTACTACAGAGGTCAGAGCAGTGCATGAGGTGAGAATCACACAGGTGGTAGCTAGAGGACCTAGGGGAAATTGCACAAGGAAATAGGAGGCTTGGAGGACTGAAGGAAGGCATATGTGTTGTCTATTCTGTCTATGAGCAACAGTGAGGGATTGTACTCAGAGATGGATATGTTAAGAGCTAAATCTTTGTGTAATCCTGAGATATTTCCACTTGTATGATATAATACAGATAGCGGGGTTTTTAGCTGAGGCTTTACCCAAAGTATTCTTCTATGTTTCATGTGTGATTGAATCTTCTTCTCTGTTATATGCGTTCTGTTTGATCTTGCTTAAAATCGATTAAGCTTCCGCAAGTTTGATTGTAGAAGTAGATTAAGTATTTTACTTTAGTAGATTTCATAATCAGTTTAATCTACACTGAGAATTTCTACAAATTTTAGGATTTAAGTTTCCTTTTTATTATTTAGAATTCAAAATTTCATTGCATACAATTTTCTTATTGAGTTATGTATTTGATTTGTGAAGGGTGTTGATTTCCTTTTGTTTCAAATGTTTTAGATGAAATCCATAAGTTAAGATATGTCCTCATGGTTTTAATTAATTGCTTCACATGAATGACATACACTATATTCTCCATCCTTAGGTTAAACTATAATTGTAGACCCTAAAGCAATCAAGAAACCACTGAATTGGGTTAAATTCTATAGTAGCTTTGATTGTGATTCTTAGGCAGGTAATTGAGTTATGTATTTCATTTATGGAAGGGTGTTGATTTCCTTGTTCTGAATGTTGTAGTTGAACTCCAAAAGTTAATATATGTCCTCATGGTTTTAAGTAATTTCTTTACACGAATTACAGACACTAGCATCTTCATGCTTAGGTTAAAATGTATCTGGAGACATTAAAGTAATCAATAAACCTCTGAATCAGGTTATCATTTGTAGTAAATTTGATTGTACTGCTTAGGTAGGATTTGATATTGCATTTCCTGCGCTTGTATCCCAAAGTTTATGAATTCCTAGATTGGTGATTTAATGTAAGAATTTAAAAGCAATTAAATTATCTGACAACCTCTTTGAGGGAGAAACCTCCTATTACAATACAAAAAATGCATAAAATGATATAATTCTTAAGCTAAGTCTCATTGGTATATAGATGAGACAAAGAGTACAATCACAACTAAAAGGTGTAGCTAAAAATGCTAATGTAACAATGGAAATGCAATAACTTGATACATAGTGTTTAACACTGGGCTCTGTCTGGGGTATAACATGCCCCTCCCCTTCAAATAAATGTTTCCCACAACAATCTATCAATTGAGAATGCTTTTGCATGAAGAACTAATCTTTCCATGCCACCACTTCTATTGTAGGTTCTTCTACTTGATGAAGTACTTTGTAATTTCTTGATGTTGTAGCTTCTTAATAATTGTTTCAAAGATTCTTTCTGATTCTAGTGTGCTTTTCCCTTATTCATTAATCTTTGGTAAAATGGTTTGAACCAATATTTTCTCACTTATGACCTTATTGAATCAAGAAACATCACATACTAGATGTACCCTTGAATATGGAGGAAACTCTGATTTGTAAGCTATATTTCAATTCGCTTCAATAACTTATAGGGACCATGGTACCTAGGTAATAATTTATTTTCCTTCTTTTGTTTCTCAAGGAACATATATTTGTATGGTTGTAGCCTTATAAATACCCTATTCAAGATGACGTTATAGGTTTAGCAACTGCCATTGCCCTCCATAGGATCAGCCTCAAGAGCCTAGTGCTAGAGCTCATTGATTCTCTTCAAACTACGGGAGCTACGTTAATTGTGTGGGCCAATGGTTGGAGAGTGCTTGACGTTGTTGGTATAGTACATAATCTTCATGCAAATTTCTCTCAACATGAGCAGATATGGGGTTTCTCAGTGTATTGTGGCATCTAGATAGATTCCCATCTATAAAATGAACACACAAGGGTTAAACAACTAATCCATATCTGCGAGTCGGTCTTCGCCACAGTTGTGGTCGTTGCTGTGGGGCTAAACTTAGCCATCATTGCCATGATCACATTAGTCTATGGCATTGTGGGTGTCACCTCCACAATGACGAAGTCTCAATCTTCCTCTATTATCATTGCTTCAACATTTTTCAATGGGGTTGTTGGAGATTTACAGGTTTATGACAAAAGAAATATGCATGGATGGTTCGATTTCACTCCAAGAATAGAAAATATGTTGGAAGATATTGCCTTGAGGAAAGGTGTCAAGTTTTTTTAAATCACTACAAGGAAATTCAATCCTGATCTGGGTGGGGGTTTCTGATATAACGACATATATAAGGAAAAACTTGAAGAACCACCTGGAAATCCCTTTAGTCTTGCAACATCTCATTTATAGAGGTAAACAATTGCAGGATAAGGTATTGTACTTTCCTTAATAGGATGAGAAAAATAGTGAAAATGACATATTTTATGAGTTTATTGACCACTACCATGATGATATTATTTCATTTAGACTTGGGTAGACCTATAATAAAATTCATCGTTACCTCTTTAAGATATTAACTTGGTATGCCTAATGTTTGTATGAGACATGGGGTCTTAATTGTCTCTCCCTTATTTTGTTGGTAAACCAAACATTCAACCACAAACTTTTGAACATCAATTTTAATACCTTCTAAAAAAGCATCCTTCTCTATCACACGGTAAGTTTTTAGGAACCCTGAATATCATCCAATAGGAGAACTCTATAATAATAAAAGGAATTTCTGTTTAGGTTGGGAATTCTTACATAAATATAGATGATTATGATATATTAGTGCATCATTCTTCCACATAAATATATATATAATGCAACTAGGTCCTCTTATAGTTGTTAAGTTATCATGCATAACTTTTGATCTTGCTTCCATTATATCTCCACTTATTCCACCCAATTAGAATGTGGATTGGAAATAACACAAAGTAATCCTACCATGTCTTATTATTTCCTTGAAAGTGCATCTACCACCACATTTTATTTTCCCTTTTTGTAGTTAATTTCAAAGTCTAAACCTGGCATCCCTTTAATCCATTTTTGTTGTTTTATTGAAGATAATCATTATTCCAAGAAGTACTTCAAATTATCATGATTTATTTTTACCTTAAAGTGTCTTACTATTAGGTAGGGGCGTGATCTATTAACTAAATGCAATATGGGCAACATTCCCTTTTCTTAAATGGGTTTGAGTAAGTTCTTTCCTTGAAATTGGTGGCTCTCAAAGGGAGTGGGCCTTCCTTCTCGCATAAAAAATGTACCAATGCCATGCCTTGAGCCATCACACTCCATAATGAAGGTTTTTTAAAAGTCAATTTTGTTTGAGATTGGAGTTTTACACTTAGCGGCCTTAAGTTTTTAAAAAGATTTGGTTACTTCTTAACCCCACAAAAATGACTCTTTTTTAATAGCATTGTTAGAGGTGTTGTTATTTGACCATAATTCTTGACAAGTTTGCAGTGATATATTGAAAATCCTAAGAGTCCTCTAATATTCTTTAAGGTTTTTGGAATTGGATATTCGGTTATAGCTTTAATTTTGTTAGGGTCCACTTTGAGACCTCCACGAGATATGATATGACCTAAATATTCCACTTTCCCAAAGGTACACTTGGAATTCTTTGCTTATAATTGTTGTTCTTCCAATACTTTTAAGGCCATGCCAACATGTTGCACATGCTTTTCAAAACATTTGTTGTAGATTAGTATATCATAAAAAAATACTAACAAAAATTTTATGAGGAAGGTTTGAAAATATAATTCATCAAGCTTTGGAATCTGGAAGGCGCATTAGTGACGCTAAATGGCATCACCAGAAATTTACAATGACCTTTGCGTGTTCCAAAGGCTATTTTGGCATTGTATTCTTGCCTCATTCTAATGCAATGATAGCCAAAACAAAGATCTAACATGGTAATGAAAATTTTTCCTTGTTGTTGAGTCACAAAAATACCATCTTTTCACATCTGTTTCCTTTGACTTCTAATCCCTTTCCACTTTTCTTTAACCTTGTTTACCTTTTTTTTATGCTTATATATAGAATCATGCTTAATAGTTTCTAATGCATTTATTTTAGTATGTTAAGTGAATTTATGACTAAATATTAGAAAAAAACATATTTTCCCTTGATATATCTCTAGATCCATCATATAAATTTATTTGAGCCAAAATTTCGAACTAGCCAATCTGGTTCATCACGAGGACGATAGAGTGATGAGAAATGTGATCCAACTAAAAAGAATAAATAAGACATAAATCCTCAAAATACCCTAAAGTCTAAAAGTTGAAAAATGAAAATTAAATGTAGGAAAGAAACATATGTGTGTGTGTGTGTGTTAAGATTTATTCTCTCTCTCTCTTGAGGTGCAAACTTCTTTTATAGTGAAAAAGTTAAGATCCATTCTCTTTCTTGAGGTGCAAACTTCTTTTACAATGAAAAAAGAGATTTGATCCCTCTTGGCACTTCGCAGATCCGAAGTTAAGATAGATCTAGGTTGGTTTAATTATTAGCATTTCAATAGGCCATCTTAGACAAGAATACCATGGGGAAAAACCATGGCTAGAGAATTA